>JACDRP010000241.1:0-83660 GCA_013841185.1 Hycleus phaleratus
ACGATACTGGTCAATTGCGAAGTGGAATATCGTTGAATTTTTCTATAATTGTTAATTTTTTTTTTATTATAATTTCAGGTATTATTAGCGAACAAATTAGATGATGATTTACAAATTAGTTATACAGCAGTCACTAGTCCGTTATTTGTATCATTTATTACATTGATATTGATGTCGTTTAGTGCCAAAGGAGGGAATAAATGTATAATTATATCGTGTTATCAAAGGGACGGATTACAACGCTTTAAAACAAGTGGAAATTTTAATCGAGGATTTCTCCTTTAATTTTCACTCTAAAATCACGTACTGTAGTGCGTTGGATAGAATATTTTAAACTCTAAGGCTTGATGTTTTGCGTTTTGGGAAATTTGGTGTAAATTTTGGATTATTGGTGAAAATCTAGAAGCTCGTATTTTTTATATTTTCCCCTATAATTCAATCTATATCAATTAAATTAATTAATATTTAAAATTAATGCTAACTAACTAGACATTGAAAAAAGTTTGGTTCGACGACTGCGAGTTGAACCCAGGACCTCTCGTCCTGGCTATGGTTTGTTGAAAAGAGCATTTTATGCTCTTGGGTTGGGAAATTTTATGGAAATTTTGAGTTATTGGAGAAAATTTTGAAATGTGTGTTTTTTATATTTTCCCCCCATGAATGTGGAGTCTATTTGATAGACAGTTGAAAGGGCTTTCCAAATATCTTAGAAATTTTCCTGCAGGTTTCGTAATTTCCCGGAAAATTGAAAGAAATGGCAAAATTTCAAGGAAAGTGCTTCAGCAGTCTTAAAGTTAATTTGAGCTTTATTTTTTACTCTAAAAATAAGTGGTATGGCTCGTTGGAGAGAACATTTCCAACTGCAGGGTATGGCGTTTTCCTTTTTGGAAAATTTTGTGGAAATTCAAAATTATGGTCGAAAATCTATCAGTTTGGCATATTTTCCCCATAGTTTAGTCTTTATTAGATTGTTTTTATAGTGAAATCGATAGCAAATTAGAAGAGCTTTCCAAGTATTCGAGAAATTTTCTAATCGGCTGGGTAGTTTTCCTGAATATTAAGGAAAATGGTAAGTTTATGTACAGAATTTTCTTGAATTATTTCCAAGATGAAGACTTAACTGTCGGATTTTCGAAAACTTATACGTGGGAAAATATCAGAACAATCCAAATTTTGAAAATTTAGTGAAAATTTTTCGGAAATTCGTTTGCCATTCTGATCCAAGTTCATTGCGAGATTTAAATTTGTTAAAAATTGATAATTTTGGACGAATGCGTCTCAAGATATCGGCCAAAAGTGACAAATTTCAGAACAAAATGTCGATTTAAAAAGAATTGTCAGCTAAATTTCGACAATTTAGGGAACGATTTGTTGAAAATTGCGGTCGAAAAATCCAAATTTTGAAAATTCATGAAAAACTATGCGGAAATTCGTTAGCCATTTAGTCCCTGATCATTGCATTGATTACAAAAAATGATAAAAGTAGTAAAGTTCGATACAAAATGGTGATTCAGGTAAAAATTTCCTAGGACTCTAGGCTAAATTTTTAAGAGAAGTGCTAAAATTGTGCTTCAGCACCAATTCCTAGCCCTAAACGTACTTAGAAACTGAAAATTGGTTAAAAACACTTGAACCTTGTTCTTTTCATGGCTTAAGCCCGGTTTTTCTTCTCTTCCTTAGTCTCTTTTTAACAAGATTGAAGTTCCAAAATTTCGACTTTTCAAAGACGTCTTGATATTAAGTTTTCGAAAAATGCGCTACTTAATCACCTGACCTTAAGGCAAAGCAAGAAAACTTCAAAATTTTGCAGTTTTCCTCAATTTTCGGGAAAACTACCAATTTGCTCCCCTATATTCATTATAAAGAAATTGATAAGGACTAAACTATTGGGAAAAATATGCCAAATACAAGTTTTTTGATTTTCGCCCATTATTTCCACAAAATTTTCCAAGAAAAACGTCACCCTACAGCCGGAAATGCCCTTTCCAACGCGCCATTTGGAGTAAAAAATAAAGGAGAAATCAACTTTAAGATTGTTGAAGAAAACTACTCAAAATTTTCTCAAATTTCCGCAAAATTGCAAAACCAATAGGAAAATTTCTTAGATATTTGAAGGTTCTTTCAACTTTCCATCAATTAAACCCCAAATTCATTGGAAAGAACTCTGCAGACTAGGATATGGGGGAAAATATATAAACACGTTTCTAGATTTTCCCCAATAACTCAGAATTTCCACAAAATTTTCCAAAACGGAAACTATCCTGCCCTGCATCATGGAATGCTCTTTACATCAAAGTATATCAGGTGATTTTAGAGCGAAAACTAAACGAGAAATCGTCAAAATTGTGCAAGAACGCGTATCTGAAATTTTCACATTTTCCTCAATTTTCCGGAAAATTACAAAACCGACCAGAAAAAATCTATCATATTTCAATTTATCATCAATTAAGCCTCAAATTCGTTATAATTAAACTGATATGGACTGAGTTCTAGGGGAAAGTATAGAAAATACGGGCTTCCAGATTTTCACCAATAACCCAAAATTTCCACAAAATTTCCCGAAACGGAAAACATCACATCTTAGAGCTTAAAGTAGTCTATCCAACGCGCCATAGTACTTGATTTTCGAGTGACAATTAAAGGAGAAATCTTCGATCGAAGATTCCACAATTTTTAAAGAACAGTAATCCGGCCTTTTAGCACCTTTAATAATTAATTTCCATGAATTTCTTTCAAAGGGTGGTTTGGTATGCGTAAAGATTTCTGTTCATTCGTCTTAGGTGCTTGTCCATTATTACAAGAATATGCCAATATTGCCTACCATAGTGAACGACAACCGCAACAACAACGTGGCGTTGAATTAGAACAACACGATAAAAATGACCCATCATCGACAACAACAACACCAAAAAAATCAGATTTACTTAAACCTGTATTGCCAATTATATCAATCGATATGCCCGATTGATTTTTTAATTATTTAATTAAATTAATTAATTAACAATAATAATGGTGCTTCCGTTACGGTGTATACAGGGTGGTTCACGATCATGGTCACTTAGAAGAAACTAATAAGTTCTAATTGGAATTTATGTAATTTTGGCCCATATTATACCTAGTAGTGCAATATATTCTATTATTTAAAAATAAATCAAAACGTTTTTATTATAATTTTACAATTTATAGTCGAAAATATCTAAAATCGTGGAATTTTAAGACGTTTGGCCTTGTTTTTGTTAACTAGTGTCGTAGCTTTCTTCGGACACTTGTAAAACAGTAAATAAATGTCAAATTCGGTATGAACAAAGCTACGACACAATCAAGACATGGCCAACTATGTTGTACATCCTGTTGTAATATAATGAACAAAATTCATAGCCAACTTTATTCAACTTTTTCAACACCCAAAATACGGGGTGTACGATCGTATTTAACCTCAAATTTGGCTTTATTCGAATGTTTAACAAATGTCAAATTTGATCAAATATGGACCAATCTACGACACAACTAACGTATATTTTCATATGATTTTCGTTATCTGAAGTATTTATAATTGTTTCGATAGACGCGATTCGCTCACTGGATTGTATTGAAAACAATCTTATTGGTTGTGTCAGAAGGCGCAAAATTTGAAAATAACCAATAGCCCAACAATACGTCATTGAAAACAAAACAGTTGGTTTTCGATAAAGGTGCCAAATTTTAAAATCACCAATGACGCAAAAGTACGTCACGTGATAGTTGAATTGCAATACCAACTAACGATAGATAAAGTTACTAGATTCGTAAATTATTAGAATTTAGGGACTTTTATTTGGTCACATTCTCGTCAATCTTCCACTAAGTGAGTGAACTTGGTGTATAAATTTTTGATCAACTGTACAACTTCAAATCTGACTAAATACAGAGCGTCGTAGTTTCATTCATACCGCACTATATTGTGGATTTTTCAAATGACTGAATGAAGCTACGACGTTACTTAACTAAAAGTACAACTGATTGAAATATATTTCTATATGTCGATATTTCACCTAGCACTTTAACAAGCTAGCTTACGTAGTGTCGTAACTTGATTCGTTTTTTTTTTAATTGAATATAAGCTAAGACTCAATAAAGCGTCTTAGCTTTATTCATACTGCAATACGTCGAGTATACTAAGGTCATTTATATTGTAGTTGGACATTGTTTAGATAGTGTCGTAGATTGCTTCATATTTGACAGAATTTGACATTTGATATTGTTATTTACAAGTGTCTGAATAAAGCTACGACGCCACGTCTACGTAGCGTTTGTTTATTAATTGAAACAATATAAAATACAAAGTGTGAAGCAAGCTAAGATTCTATGGACTAAAAATAATTACATAGTGTCGTAGCTTTATTCATACTGTAATATTGTTTGTGGATTTTTCAAATAGCTACGACTCTATGAAACATCATTTACAAGTTGGCTTAAATTAAGTAATGTCGTAGCTTAATTCGTTTAGTTGTTTTGTAATCAAAAAATGTCAACTGAAGCAAGTTACGACTCTATTCACCAAAAGTATGGCCATTGCTGCGTGAAAAATTTTACACCTGTACAGTTGGTGCATAGTGTCGTTACTTTGTTCGTCCATTTATAAATTACATCAAACAAAATTTAACAAAATATGAAACAATCTACGACACTACCTAACCAAGGCGTGGCCAACGACATTTCGTTTTACAGTTGGCCATTCCTTAGTGACGTAGCGCGTAATTTGGTTCGATAGCTTGTATTGTTGTCGAAAAATTTGCCAACACCTGTCACATCTAAAACATTATGAATAAAGCTACGACGTATGTAACAAAACATAGCCAACTACAACAAGAAATATTGTACATTTGGTTTTTAGATAGATCTCCGGTTTAATAAGCGACAATCGTAAATCACCCTGTACATTTAGTTTTCAAATAATTTTATCGGATGTTGTAAATTGTAATGTCAAATATCAAATGTTGTTACATATGAACTAAGTTACGATACTACGATCTAGAAACTTGGCCAACTGTTACGTATCAGATTTTATACAGAATGTACAACGGTATTTCATATATCAGTTGGCCAAGTCTAGTGTAGTGTCGTAGTTTGATTCGTTTATTTGTGTATTTGAAAAATATTGAATGTAGTAAAGTATGAAGCAAGCTACGACTCTATTCACCAAAAATACGGCCACCGTCACTTATGAAATTCATTAACTAGCGTCAAATTTAATAGAATATGAAGCAATCTACGACACTACCGAACCATGGCCATGTTTTGGTTACGTAGCGCGTAGTTTCGTACAACAGTTTTTTAATTGAAAAATACCTCAACATCTATCAAATTCAATACAGTACGAATCAAGTTACGACGTACGTAACAAAGATATAGCCAACTAAAACAATGTTGTACATTTTTTTCTATATAGATCTATGGTTTAATAAACGACAATCGTAAATCACCCTGTACATTTAATTTTTAAGTAATTTTAGCGGATGTATCGGTGTTTTGTTGTAAATTGTATTTTTTTTACTTCAAAATAGTGTCGTAGCTTTGTTCGATAAACTTGATAAATACATCAAATGTTGTAACATATGAACTAAGTTACGATATGATCCAAAAACTTGTACTGTATCCGATCTTATAAAAACTATAACGGAATTTTATATGACAGATGGCCATATTTAGGTTATGTAGTCTTAGTTTGATTCGTTTATTTGTTTAATTGAAAAATATCAATGTATGAAGCAAGAATACGGCCATATTCTTGATAAATGGTGTCGTAACTTTGTTCGGTCACTTATAAAATACAGTAACAAGCGTGAAATTTAACAGAATATGAAGGAATCTACGACACTACTTAAATATGCGGTAAATTATCGATATTTCCTCTCATAGTTCGCCATATTTTGGTAACGTAGCTCGTAGTTTAGTACAAGTTTATTATTTTCGTTGAAAATGTCTATCTGAATCAAGCTAAGACCGTTTATAACAAAAACAAACATGGCCAACTACAAAATAAAATGGCGTTGTACTCTGTTTAAAATTTTTAAACGGAGTGTGCGGCGATTTCTTTTATTCAATTGTTTACTATCAAATCTAACAGGAATCTAGCTCAGAGGTATGTAACAAACAATAGCCAACTACAAGATTGTATTTTAATAGACAATCGCGAATCACCCTGTACATTTGATTTTAAAGTAATCAAAGGAATTTTCCGGATTTCTAGTGTATTGTTGTATTTTGGTTGATTTTTTTTTAATGAATAATAAAGGAAAAAATTAAAAATACGAATTTTTGATTAATTTTACAAGGTTATAATTTATTGACAAAAATAGAATATTTAACTACATCATTAATTAAAAGTCGAGTTGATTAATCTCTTTTTAAACAACTAATAATTGTAAGGCTTAAACTTGATTTGAATCGTCCGGTATATCGGCTGTACGATTCTCAATCACATCATCATCATCGCTCTCTCTTCTCGAACATTTCGATAATAGACGATGATAACATGAACGTACGTTCACAATCACATCTCTAAATGTTATATGATTGTACAGACACATACCGAATAATAAAGCAACAAAACCCAATAACTAGAACATTATTGAAAAAAAAAAGAAAGAATTAAGGGTAATTTTCTTTTAAATCAATTATAATCAACTTCAATTGTCACATGTCCAAAAAACTCTGTCACACAATCGAATATTTCTCCTCGTACTAATAGTCTATGGTTTTATGAACGTAGGTCGGTTTCTTGTTTCAACTCAAACTGTATTACCGACAAGTTATTGTTTTAACAGCTTATCGGTAATGCAGATTATACAGATGAAATAAGAAGCAGACCTATGTTCACTAAATTGCGATTTTTCTGTAGCAATATTGCTAAATTTTGTGTACTATAGGCAACCAATTATTACGGTTCCAAGTTAATAGTTGGTTGCCTATATTACAATAATTGCTATTAAAAAATCGTAACTTACTATTTTTGGCTTACAATTATCTACAGAGTGAGCCTAGTGGTTGGCCTATTAGAAGTTCTAATTAGTGAAAATTTCTGAAATCTGGAAAATATTTTCGTTGTCCTATCAACCCCCGGTGTATGGGGTAGTGCACCCGACTTTCTTATTTTNAAATATTTTCCAGGTGTAGCTCAAATTTCAGAAACTTTCATCAATTATACTTCAAAGTCATAGAATTCTACAACTACCATGAGAATATCGGCTAAATATGAGCTATTGTTAAATTTGGTGTAATATAGGCAACCAACTATTACAGCAACAGATTAATATTTGGTTGCCTATATTACAACAATTGCTATAGTCATTTGATTCTGTGACAAAATTTCTGGTTATGTGACAATAAAAGTTTGTCTATTAGTATCAAAAAAAAAATAAATAAATAGATAAACTTACTTGTAACCATTGGAACTTTTGACCCATACACAATAAACTAACAATCCATATCAAAATTGTACGTACACTATCCAAAACCATACGTGTAGTAGCCGAAATCTCTTTCGTTACACTAATTCCAGCAAAATTAAAGAATGCAATCGATATTATCGTACCCAATATAGCGAAAATCAATTGCCAATTATTACCGATTTGTACAAATGCATCAATTGCATCCTCTAATGAACCATTCGGAGTATTTGAAAACGGTTCACCAACATGAATATAATAAAATGGTATTTGTAATAGACTTAAAACAATAAAACCAAAGAAACCCTCCCAACCGATGGCCTGTAATGGTGGTATATCTATGCCGGCTACGTATTTCTCTTCGATTACCATCTGGACTGCTGTTATAATTTGTGCAATAACAATTAGTAGATCACCAGTTATTATATCATTACGACTATGTGTATCGTTACTGCTATTTGTGAATAAGAAATCGGATACTCCGACAATTGCTAAACCGATTACTACGAATAATATTCCGAACCATTCGCGTTTCTTTATTATTCGATGTAGAATGCCGACTGTTAATAATGCTACGAATATAATCACAGATCCTAGAAAATAAATAGCAATTTATAATCGGTTGTATCTACGAATTTACCCTATAGTTGGCTATGGATTTGATATACAGAGGGAGCTAAAAAGTACAAGTTCTAATTGGTGGTAGTTTCTGGATTTTGTTTGTTTTTCCACTTGAACTACCCCTAGAAAATATTTTCGTTGTTCTATCAACCCCCGGTATATCGGGTTGAGCAACCTACTTTACTATTTTTATATAAACTACCAATTTTTATTGCATATTTAGATTCTTTAGTAAAATTAAAGAGGACTTTGATAATCTAACGTTAATAGTTTTTCAGGAATTTTGAATTTTTCTGAAAATTTTAATTTTGTAGTGTTTCATTAAAAAATCCATATCTCTGGAAATGTTGTTGCTAAACACCCCAAATTTGAAATTCAGATAGTTCAAACTATATAATTTATGTTAAATTTTATAGAATCGGACTATCTTTCAGCACTTAGTTGAAATCAATCCTTTTTTCAAGCAAATTTTCAAAATGCAATATCTTCCTTATTTTAAATGGAACACCCTATATTTTTTACACGGTTGGATAGGGAAAGAAATTCTGCATCGAATTGTATTAACATTCCCTATACCCATCTCTAATAGTTTTTCAGTTATTTAAGATTTTCAATTTCAACAAATTTCCAGCTGAATGAAAATAATAAAACATAGTAGGCTTAGTCGAACAACTTTCTGTCACAATTAACCTCTAAATAATTATTTTTAGATTTTTTTATTGGAAAATAATCGAAGAGTTTGACAAATAATTGAATCAAAATTAATTGGATTTTGTTTTCATGTAAAATTGGCTGAAATCGCTGAATAAACATCGAAAATAATCATAGTTAACCTCAAATGTGACAGTTAATGTCATTTTGCCAAGCCTTCTATGTTTTTCTTGATAGACGAATTATAAAGTCATAGGCGACTAGACTAGGTGGTTTCAAATAAACTGAAACTGAAAATTTGAAATAACTGAAAACCTATTAGAGATGGGTATAGCGAATGTTAGTACAGTTCGATACAGAATTTTCCTCTCTATCCAACCCTGTAAAAAAAATATACGGTTACATTTAAAATAAGAGAGATATTACCGGCTAAAAATTACCTGAAAGAAAAATTTATTTCAGCCAAATGCTGAAAGATGATTTAATTCTGTAAAATTTGGTAACAAGTACAATATTTGAACAATTAGAATTGCAAATTTTAATTATTCAACCGCTATAGTTTTAGAGATATGAATTTTTCATACAAACTAAAATCAAAATTTTCAGAAAAAATCAAAATTCCTGAAAAACTATTAATGTTAGGCTATAAATCATATTATTAAAGCCCCCTTTAACTTCACCATAGAATCTAAATATGCAATAAAATAATTTAAAAATAATAAAATGAGTTGCTCAACCCTAATATGAAAGTAGGTGCAGAAACTTCCATTAATTAGAAATTCGTATAATTTTAATAGACCAACCTCTTCGCTCACCCTGTATAGATTTAACATTTGTTCAGTTGTATTCTCTAACTTTTTAACAAATAATTACTATGACAACGCTGGAAATTGACAGTCCTTTGAAAGACCTCTCATCAATGGTATTCTGTAACTTTCTATACATCCGTTACTATGACAACGTTATAGATTAATAATTTACAGTGAACAAACTTTTATTGTCACAGATGCCAACGAAACTTTGCCACGAAGGCATGAGACCTTAAAAACTATGACAAAATCAAATAATTTTGTCACAACAACCAATAAGTTTACAAAAAATTTGCACGTTTTGATTTTGTGACATTTCGTGACAATGTTTCTTTTGGACATGTGACAATGAAAGTTTGTTAACTGTAAATTTCGATTTTAATCATTCGATATTGGAACATCACAGTAATGGTCTATACCAAATTGTAGTTGACCAAATTAATCAAAATGATAGAATTAAGGAGATCTACAACGTTGTCATGGTAACGGATCGACTACAGGTTACAGAACACGATTGTTTACCTCATTTTTTTCTACAATTGTATCATATATAACTCTGAAAAAAGACAAGGGAAACTGTCAATTTCCAGCGTTGTTATGGTAACGAAACGTTGAAAAGTTAGAGAATACCACTGGTTAAAGTATTTCGTTCAAATAGACGAATAAAGCTACGACACTATATAAGATAAGCATGGCCAACTGTGTGGTACGTTTATGTATACTAAATATGTGGCGAAAACAAATGAAAATACCTCGAAACATTTGAAAACTTGAAGCGTAAGTTAGATTCAAACCAATATACATAATCGAAGTGGCTGTCATATCACACATTGCTGGTAATAAAAGAATAAATGGACTAAAATTACGATTGCCTCGAGTTAATTGTTTTTCATCTTCTGAACCATCCTGAAAATATTGACAAATTATAAACGATATTTTGTTACGTAGTGTCGTAGATTGATTCATACTTTACTAAATTTTACCAATGTTAAGGTATATTTTAAGTATCCGAACAAATCTACGACTTTGTACAGTGAACTAAGGTCAATACGTAGCGTTGCAGCTTTGTTCAGACTTCTGACAATAGAATAAATATCGAATTCATTAAAATATGAACCAAGCTACGACTCTTTGAAGTAAAGACACAGCCAACTTTGAGTTGAAACAATTGATATCTTATATAGATATAATAATAGATCGTCATGTCGTAGATTGGTTCATATTTTACTAAAATTGATATTCATCAATATAGTAGTCAAGTGGCTGAACAAATCTACGACTCTATACAGAGTGAGCTAACAATAAAAAAGTGGTATATTAAAATATTTAAAATATAAAACGTATTGTTGTAGCTTTGTTCGGACGTCACAATGGAATTAATAAATTAATAAAATTCAGTCAAGTATGAACAAAGCTACGACTCTGAAATAAAAACAGCCGAATTTGAAATAAAATATCTTGTATTTAGATAGTAGTTCACCATGTCTTGATTACATAGTGTCGTAGATTGGTTCATACTCTATTAAATATCATATTTATTAATACCGTAGTCAAGTGGATGAACAAATCTACGACTCTATAAAGTCACGAGATCGGACATTTAAACTACAACGTATTTTACACCATAGTCATAATGTAGCTTTGTTCGGACATTTATTAACAAATATCAAATTGAATATGAACTAATCTACGACTCTTTGAAGCCACGATATAGCCAACTTTGAGGTGAAATAGCATTGACACCTTAGATTTGGCAATTTATCCATACAACCAGTAGTTGATCATGCCTTAGTTGCGGAGTGTCGTGGATTAATTCATACTTGACTCGATTTGACATTTGTTCAAGTGGAGTCGAATTAATCTACGACACTACGTTTAATTACAAGGTACACTCCATATAAGTTCTAATTGATGGTAGTTTATAAAATTTGGTTTACAACTGTTTTACTATCTGAACTACCCCTAGAGAATATTTTCGTTATTCCATTTACCCCCATCTAGGGGGTAGTGCACCCTATCTTATTTTAAAAGGAATGGTAATTTTTAACCCATTTTTGGAATCTATGGTGAAACTAAGGTCTGATCAATATGGGAAAAATTCAAGTTTTTCATCTATAATTCAGAATTTCCACCACATTTTCCAAAACTATAAACACCCCCTTATACAGCTTGAAATGCTCTTTCAAATAAGCGCAAATATTTGGATTTTTATTGGAAAATGAACGAGGAATCGTCCGTTAAAGTTTCCACTTTTTAAACCTTAAATTCGCGATAACTCAATCATTGGATTTAAAATAAGAAATTAGGCTGCACTACCCCTAATACCGAGGGTTGGTAGATCGACAAAACTGTTCTCTAGAGATAATTGGGGTTGAAAACCAGCTGATAAACCACTGAGTTTTAATGTACCATCGTCTTGGTTCACCCTGTATAAAACAACTATCTGCCTTAATACCAGTTACACCCCTAATTAAGGGAATAAAGTACCATCTTGATTAAGCTACAATCACGAGAATACAAATTTCAATAAAGCCAAATACTCAACCTTTATCATTATCTAGTCAAGATGATACTTTGATGCAATTGGACTTTTCATGATATAAATTTTAGAAATTCGAATGAAATTAATTGAAACTTACAGCCCTTAAACTATAAATTTTATACAAAATCTTGAAGGCAAACAAACATAATAATTCACCCAGAAACATACAAGTCGCTTGGAAAAATGGATGATCAAATGGTCGTTTTTTACCATCTCTACCAACCGATTCAATACCATCAGCCCATCTGGAATTCGACAAAACAAAAACAAATGACAAACAATAAACAAATGAATCAATAGACATAACAAAAGAACAATGAACCTTAACCTCAACACTTACTTGGTACTTAATGTATTTATACTACCGGTAATTACCATAACCAGTGCCAATAATAGTTGATAATTAGTCCATGCCATTATTATTGTTAATTAAATAATTAATTAGTAATCTCAACAAACAAATCTAATAAGAGTTGTATCACAGTATCAACGGTGGCCATTGAAATTCGTCACAGTCATTTGTCGGCACTTGTCAAGTATTTGAACAATCGACTAACTGTAGCTCCGATTTTTATTGGTTATTGTTCAATTATCTGTAAATTCCACAAAATTATCATTTAATCTGCTAAAATCAATAAATATGAATCAAATAATAGTCGATTAAGATTTGATTTGATTGGATTAAGATTTGTTGATTTCTGGAATTTTATCTTTGCCCCTCAGAGTTTATCATTTGGCCGAATTACACAATTTCTGTAATCAATAAATAAAATTTAATTGAAACAAATCGATTCAATCACGTACTTACATCGATTTTACAACTAAATGTAGCCCTATTTGGCTATTTCTTCTTTGTACTTTATACGGGGTGAGTCAGTAGGATGGTCTGTTTGAAGTACAAGAAGTTCTAATTGATGGAAGTTCATGAAATTTGTTTTATTTATTGTTTTACCCCCGAACTACCCGTAGAGAATATTGTCGTTGTTCTGGGGTAGAGCAACTCACTTCCTTATTTTAAATGGAACGGTCTATTTGACTGGAATTTTCAATTTTTCAGTATCTGCAATTCTAATGAGTTTTGTATCAACTATTATGGCATCTAATTTTCAGCGTTTATCTGAAAAAATTCTATTCTTGATGGCAAATTTTGCAAAATTAATTGGAAATTTTCAGCGAAATTGACGATTTAAAATAAAACTGGCGCAATAACCGGCAAAAATTCAAGATTTTCGTCAAAAACAAACTAAAATCTGATATTAACGATTCAAATTTAGATCTAAAATAGTTTAAAATTTGTAGTTTAGATCCAATTTTATAGAATTGAATGATCTTTCAGCGTTTACTTGAAATTTTTTTCAGTCGATTTTCAAACCAAAATATCGTTCAATTTTACATGGAATAGCTTTTTTTATCAGTTAGAGAAAAAAATTCCCTATAATTAACTGATAATTTTTCAGTTTCCATGAATTTTCTCTATTTTCTGAAAATGTCTAACATCTAGTCGTCTATGCTTTGATAGTTCGGTTGTAAAGAAACAAAGAAGGCTGTACAAAATGACATTAACTCTCACAATTGAGGTTAGAATTGGGTATTTTACATGTTTTTTTTCAGAAATTTCAGCAATTTCACATGAAAACAAAATCCAGTTAATTTTGATTCAATTATTTATCAACTTGTTTTGCATTAAAGTTTATAAATTATTATTTTAAAGGTGTGACAATTGAATTGATAACTGTTACAGTTGCTTAACTAAGCCCTCTAAGATTTAAGTTTCTTCCAAGAGTAAAATTAGTCGAAACTGAAAAATTATCGGATAGATTATAGATAGATAATCCAGTTCGGTACACAAGTTTGACTTCTAGTTTTTCCGATATTTTGGCTTTTCCTGAAAGTTTAAATTTTACAGTAATCGACAAAAAATTGATTTTAGTAATTTTTGCGACTAAAAAACAAAATTTAGAACCTACTTTGAGGCAAATAAAACTGAATTATGCTCGAGCGTCTACCTGAAATATTTGTTCTTTCAGCCATTTTCAATGGAACACCCTTTTCTTTATATTCAGTTAGTTAGAGAAAAAATTCTATATCTTCACATCTAACTGATGATTTTTCAGTTTCTATTAAATTTCTATATCAACTGAAAATATCTAATATCTAGTCGTCTATGCTTTCATAGTTCGCTTGTAAAGAAACCCAGAAGGCTGTGCAAAATGACATTAACTGTCACAATTGAGTATTTTACATGTTTTTTCAGCAATTTCAGCAAATCTTACATAAAAATAAAACTTCGATTTCTTCTATTGTTTTTCATAAAAAATCTATAATTAATTTTGTTGTCAATTGCGAGTTTTTACTAAGCCTTCTAAGTTTTAAGTTTCTTTCAGGAGAAAACTGAAAATTTCTAAAAACTGAAAAATTACCACATAATCGATACAGAAGTCTTTTGTCCATCTAATCGCGCAAAGAAACACGATGTTCCACTTAGAATAAATGAAATATTCGAGCCTGAAAGAAATACAACGCTATTTAAACTCGTAGTAGCCTATGACTTCGTTCAACTAAACAATCTGCATTACCGACATACTCTTGTTTCAACAGATTGTCGGTAATGCAGATTAGTCTTGAAATAAGAAGCTGACCTACGTTCACAAAGTCATAGCTTAATTAGCGTTGTACACTCTGTATAATCAGGAGCCATAAAATTTGATATTCTATCAATTAGAACTTCATATACTTTTAATGAACCACCCTCCTATCATCACATTTATTGGAATTCTTTGTGTGATCTCTTTTTTTTTGGTTATATTTTTATTATTGTAGGTGCCCTTATTTATGTAAATATAGTAAAATATACAAATACATCAATATTTTGTATGTTTTTTTGTAGGTTAGATCAATTTTTTTTTCGATTAATGGTTTTATTTTATTTTTTCCTTAATTTTTTTCTTTATTATTGTAACGCATCTAATGCCTGTTTCTGTATATGTACTATTTTTTTTTATGTCCAAAAGAAGAGGGCACCTATTTCTTTTTTCTTACCATTATAACATTTCATATTATTATAATTATAATTATTATTATAAACATTTGTATCTTTTCTAATATTTATAAAGATATAGATGGAAACCTGATTTTTCAATTGATCATTATTTCTATAGATTTAATTCATTATAATGTATGAATAATTGTGATTTATTGTGACATTTTTTTTAAAATTTAAATCGAGAACTATAAAAAATCAGCTTTCCAATTTTGTAAAAAAAAATTACAAAGCAATCAAAACAATAATTAATTAAATAGAATTGTTAAAAGAAATTAAAAATAATATTAGAAGAAGAAAAAAATTTTCATCAATATACAATGTAGACTTGTACCATTCTTCTTATGATCATCTAATTTCCATCCCACAAAAAAAGCAATTATTATTTTTCTCCAGTAATAATAGTGACCGGCAAAATAAAAAAAAACTACCAAATAAAAATTAAAAAGAGCACAAAAACCCCCTAAAAACTAACTAACTAATAAACTATCGCCGCCATGAACGATCCTCATTCTCCTCTTCTTCCTCTTCATCGTCTTGTAATAGAGCCTCCTCGGAGATTTCCGGGCCAATTAACTACAATTTTTTTTTTTTTAATTTTTTAATTCAAATTGTTATTTAAAATAATAAAGAAACTTACATCCTCTTCACCTTCACCACCTTGTAAATGTTGTTCAATTAATTGATCTTCATCGGTTGTTTCATTCAATAATGTCTTATTTGAATTTGTACGTTTCATTGTTGAATTCTCTTGTTGTTCTTGTTCGGGTTTTTCTTGTTGTTGTTCTTGATGCTGTTGTTGTTGTTGTTGTTGAATATCATCAGTTGTAGTTGTTGGATTTGTTGTTATTGTTGTTGAATTATTTGTTGTAGCTGTTGTTTGAGGATGAAGTGTTGTACTCCATGTAATCGATAAAGTTCGATCCTAAATTGATTGATTTAGTTTAGTTTAGTTAGTAACTAGAGTCGTAGCTTGCTTCATATTGTAATTAAAAAATTAGCAATAAGTTACGACATGACCAAGTGCGAGATTAAATACCGTTTTATTTAAAATTGGATAGTTCATAATTAATACAAGTGTAGGTTGTTAATAGAAACGACAATTAAATTTGAAAAGTCACAGTTATTCGCCTCTTCATGTTATCAATCATTATTTTGTCTAATATATTGTTTATTTTAAAAATATTGAAATTAATAACTATCCAGTTTAAAGTAGAACATGTTCAGGGACAGATTAGATCAATTTGGGTCCGATGAATGAGAAATTCCCTAATTCTCAATTATTTTCCAACAGATTGAAATGATTAAAACATGATTATAAAAAGCACTTCAAAATGTAACGAATCTATTTTTCGAAAATTTGAATACAATTTTTTATATTTTTCCCATAATTTAGCCGTACAAGTTTTTCTTATCGCTTTTGCAGCCTTACAAACAAACTTTTCTCAAAGATAATACTCAATTAGATAGAATCATACAAGTTTGAGAAAATATTTAAATTTAATGCCCTGAGAGGACTCCATGTACCGGAGGCTAAAATGAAAGAGTTCACATGGTAAATCCAGTACCAAGACTGGACTATTTTGTCCACAATGGGAACTCAAAAAGCCACACCGCATAGATCATTATCGATGTGGCGTGCGACAAATGCTAATTTTTAATCAACAATTTCTCACTTGTTAATAATCAAAACAGAAGTCAAGAGATTTCAAGATGAAATTTTCCAAAATCAAAAAAAAAAAAAACCTTTCACGGGTGCTCCTTAGAATTCTCTTTCTAATGCTATTTTATTTAGATCCAAAAAACAAGCGAATTATTTATTACTAAATCGAAAAAAATGTAACCCAAGCTCTTCAATTTTCGAAAATTTCCCGGAAAACTAGTAAGCCGATTAGAAAATTTGTTGGAGATTTGAAAGGTGTTTGTGATTTTATATGAACTGTGCAAAAATTATCCGTAAATCGTTCTAATGCTCCTTGAAATGCTCTTTCTAATGCTCCCTTATTTCTTGCAACATTTACGAAAATAAGATAATTGATATTAAAATATTAGCACTATTTGGTTATCAGATAGAAAAAAGATGTAAAAGAGGCACTAAACTTTTTGGCCATTTGCTAGAAAAATAGCAAACTGATTAGAAAATTTCTTGAAAATTTGAGAAACGCTTTCCATTTTCTATAAACTCTGTCAGACTCGTTGGAAAATAAACAACATTGGTTAAATAATGAGGAAAAATATAAAAATTTTGTAAAATATTGCGAAAAAACATGCTTTAAAATTTTTCGCTGTAAAACAAAATTCAATCGGAATTTTCTGAAAATAAAAAAAGTCCTGAGATTCACTTTGAAATGTTCTTTTTGAATATGTTTCAATTTTTGCAATCTTTCTAAAAATAAGCGAGATAACGGCTAGTTAAAAATTGGTGCTTAATTATTTCTCATATTTAAAAAATTATAATTTAAACGGCACTGCATGGGCCTCCTAGTGGAAACCGTCTAACCGCTGAGTCTCTCGGAAAGTCCTATTAATTAATGAGTGATCTTTAAAAATATTTTAATGATTTATGTGATGATCTTTGGAGATTATTTTAACAAACTCTGAACCTTGTAGCTCACCAGGAAATTTATCTTTATCAAAAATACTCCTTTTAGATGTTGCAATTTTTTAGAACGCGCTAAACAAGCTAAATTACTTAGAACATCTAAAACCTTGTTCGGACTAGGCTAGTAATTTAGTAACTAGTCGAGTTCATTAATAATACGCCACTCACTGTACTGTACTCGACTGTAGTGATAACGCATTTTGGTCAGTTCATTGACGTTCAGTTACTAATTTATTTGTTACTCGATTNACAATACATAATCGAACTCAGTTCATTTAAAAATACTTTCAAAAATAATAATATCATCTAATATCAAAACAGGAATAAAAATTTAACCAATTTTAATTAACAATAATTTATAAATGCACATTAAATGACAACACTGTCAAATAAATTTCAAATTTGAGCGGCAACTCTGTCAGATAAACGTCAAATTGTGAATTTAGTTGCAGTAATTGGCCAAGACAAAAGGCCGTTTTAAGGATTTTAGGGCCAAAATTTCGACAAGGCGCAGTCATAATTGAATTCTATGACTGATTTTGATGCTATATGTGAAATTCCATAACGATGGGGTAAATATTAACAAAAGCCCCTAAACTACACATTTACCCATTATTTTAAAGAAAAATATCGGTTTAATTGGTAAATTTTTGGATTAAATCCACCCACAATCTTTCGTAAACCTTCATAATATCATTTGAAACAATTGTAAGTGTTGTCTGGAATTTTGCATCCTCATCCCTTAGAAGCTGTAACGATGTTTAGTGGGGTGCTAAAAGTGCATTATTTTAAGGTTAATAATGGGGAAATTACATAAAGCTGTCTAGATTTATAATTTTTGATGTCTACAGTCAAATATTATTGGAAATTAAACTGTTAAAATTATAACTGAGTAATTTGAAAAACTTCAACCTTGAAGGGTTTTTGAATTATAAAGGGCGATTGTTCAAATATTTCCCTTTCTTTGACTTCTATGCCCAAATCCAAGGCTTACTCCTCCGTTAGCACCAACACTAGCACTAGCACTATTAAAATTATAATTGAGTGTTCCAAAAAAATAGTCTACTGTAGGCCTACTATTAATTATAAAAAAAAGCACAAAAATAGTAATTTGAAAAAACTTCAACTATGAAGGGTTTTTGAATTATAAAGGGCAGTTGTTCACCTTTTCTTTAAATTCCAGGCTTAAATTCAAGGTACGTCTCCGTTATCATCAACACTAACACTTTATTTTAAAAACATCCGTGAATTTATAATTAAATTTTTGAAACGATTGGCGAAATATTTTAAAATCACTAATTTTTTTGAGAGTGATTTTAGCAACGGGTCTCAACATTAGGGCTGTCAAAATTCAACTGACTAAAAGGCAAAGGTAGAAAGAATGTTGTGTAATCTTTACATAATTTTTCTACACTTGTCAGAAACTCAAAAAAAAATTGTTTGGACATACGATTTTACCAAAATTATTAATTTATATAAGAAATCTACCGGACAATTCCTTTCGAAAAGCGCTCTGAATTTTATAGTTGTAGCCGAAAATGCTCTAACAATTTCCTTTATGATTTAGAATTTTCTCAAAATTTTCTAAAGCAGAAATACTAATTGTATGGGCCAAGAAATGCCCTTTCGAATGATAGCCCTCTCGTCCTTCCAAGTACTAAAAATAAGGGAGAAATCCTCGATCGAAGATTACCTTTTTTCAGTTCTAGAATGTGCTGTATTTTTTGAATTGAATTTGAATTTTCCCGCCTTGTACTACTACTATTCATTGAAAGCGGGAAATTTAAATAAACAATAATCAAACATAGTACACAAAAAATATCAATAAAACCTAATAAAAGTCAAAAAAATTAAGTCAAAAGAAGTTTTTTAAAGCAAAATTTATTTAAAAAAAAAGTTTAAAGACAAAATTTGAGGTTATATTGTTGATCTATAACAAATAAGTATCGTTTAGTCCGTCAGTGGTACCAACGTAAGGATATAAATTTTACTGTAAATTTCTATATAAATGTTAGTCCTTGAACTATAAGGTTGGCAACAAATTCAAAACTTTATGCAACATGAGTAGATTTATAGAATCAGTCTGTATGTTTAATTTTCCTGTGCGTCAATTTTGGATCATTCTGTATAAATATGTGGCTAATGTACCGATCTAGCAACCTGTAATTCTACTTCACCGTTTTATCAATAGATAGCGCTGCAATAAAAATTTTATTAATTTCCCCAATGGCAATAAATTTGTGAATTAACTCGTTTATTTCCATCTAATTATTCTCTCTTTATTGATAATAATAATAATAATAATTTGTAATTGTAGGATTTTTATAATATTCCGAGATTATGTCAGTTAATTGTTGAAAACAATTGACTAACACTAATTGTCTTTTGTTTTTTTTTTTAAATGTTTTTGTTTTAAATAATTGCCATAAATTTAGAACAAGACCATAAAAAATATAAATAAATTAAATCACCAAAAATACAATGTGTCTTTATTATTATCATCATTATTATTATTTATTGTGTAACTTCCGCAACAGCTGATTTTTAGATAATCATAATCATAAATCAAGAATTATTTCCACCTGGACAATTCTTTTTGTTTTCGTTGTTGTTTTTTTCCGCTACTCTTTTATTTTTGTCTTTTTTTTGTTTCGTTTAATAGACAAATTCATACAAATTTCGATTATTTTCGATGAATTTATCATTAATTATAATAATCACATAGCCAACTTGACAGTAATATTTCATTTCGTTCGTTTTTTGATTCATCTGTTCTTATTTACTGTTGTTGAGGAGGAAAAATCAAGGCTTCTATGGAATCGATTGGAGGTGTATAGAATGGAAATTTCCCATTAATAAAAAGAGCCGGTCCTGATATATTAACGGGACCCCTCGGTGATACACACCATCCATCTTCCATTTACGCTATTTCCATCTTTGTCCAACCTATAGACGATAGCGATATGATGATGTAGATCGACAGAGATAGCGACAATATAAACAGGAAACCGTGCCTCATATATCAAACAATCAACGACATACGTTATCATAATATTATGATACGTGACCGGTTCATCTGTTCTTTGTTCAATATTTGTGACATTGTCGATTTTATTAAAAAGTACACGAATTTCGGGAAAATTCTTATTGGAATTTCGTTTAAAACTACCAGACGGATATATATGTGCGTTTTTTTCGGTGGAAATTGGTTAAATTTGTCTAAAATTTGTATTTTTGTTGAAATCTTAAATGCCGGTGTCAGAATGCGATCGATATACTGGATGAATGTCGTTGATAGTGTCTGATCGATCGTTACAGCTGATTTTGACGGCTGTTACCAGGCAAAGCCAACTAGGCAAAGAGTGGTACAGTTTCCTATTGGCTGGAAATCTACCATTACCCGTCTTCCCTTGCCTCTCCTTCACCCTTATAAAATCAGCTGACTCTATCTTGTTTTCTCTGTGTATATGTGTGTGTTTGTTTGTATGTGTGTGTGGGTTTTCGATGTCGGTTTCGTTGAGTTGTTTGTTGGCCACCCGGTGAATCGGTCTTCTTCAACGTCCTCGACCACCACCACCTCCTTGGAGAAACTACCCCGGAAGAACAGCGGCAACAAGCCCCAGATGTACGGTCGAATCTATTAATTAATCAATAGGGGTTGTTTTATTTCGGTATACCTTTATTTGTTTGTTACAATCAGCGGCCGGCGAAATGTTCAAACGACGAGATGATGATAACAACAGGGTGGCTGTACCGCCGGGTGGTGGCAACAATAACGGTGGTGGTAATATTTGTAAGGGTGCAAGTAAATTGCATCAAGTCTTCAGTAAATTATCGGGGGTGTTACCGAAGACACAAGAATTGGGTGGTAATGTTACAAAAACAATGACATCCGATATTATCGAATCGGTATTGGCTGATTCACCCCTACCGCAACCACCAAGTAAGTATAAATTTAATAAAACCAATAGTCCTTAATTCTTATTAATATCGAACGAAAGAAAAAACAACCCTTAACAACTATCTTCAATTATTGCCACAGCAAGGGTTATTCGCTAATATTGGAGTCGTCTTTTAAGGGTTGCTTTAACAGTGATTACGAAAATTCTTGCCCCGAATCACCCCTAATAATCTAAGGAAATTCACCCTTAACAATAATCTTTTCCCTTACTGGAAGACTTGAAATTCTAATATGAATTTCTAGATTATTGAAAATATACAGGGTGTCTCACGGATATTTCCAAAAATATAGTGTTTTTTATTAGGTTATGTTATTTCAAAGAAAACTTGATTATGTTTGCGTGGAGGAAATTGGAAAATTTGAAAACTATGACTTCCAATTAAAGCTTACGTTTTGTTATTTAACACTAATTAGATCAAATATACAGAGTGTCTCGAATTAATTGACAAGCTGTTTTTTCTAATTTCCTTCTAATATTTTATTCATTTCTATTTCTTTATTTAATTAGATAAACAGATATGGTAATCATATTTTATTCAAGTTTTTCCTAATCATTGAACTTTCAAGGTTTACTTTTATGAAATTTAGATTCTCTCTATTTCTTTAAATTTTTATTGTTGTTTTATAAAACGTGTAGGATAACACACCTTGTACGATCACTTTAAATCGTAAATGTACAGGGTGTAGTATCACAGTTGGCTGTGCCTTAGTCACGCATGTCTCAAATTGATTCATACACTTGTTAAATGTCAAATTTAATACAAACTAAGCAAAGCCAGTTAGATTTTATTAAGAAAAACATAAATTTTGACAGTTAGTTGGCAACAGATTTTCCACCAACAATTGGTAAGGCCTACTAGATTTCTTAGCCTTTTGTTGTACTAGATGTACGATGAAATTTTCGCCATTACAGCGCCGTTTACCTACCAATCATCCCGACAATTGGCAATCGATTTTCCACCAACGGTTGGTAAGACTGGACAAGAAACAAAATGTACATACACAAAAACAGATAAATACTGTAATTATTTCTCTTTAGGTGATAGTTATGAGCGCCAATGCGGCCGAAATTCGAAGTTTTTCCAAACGAATAAACTAAATTCATTCACTTCATGGAAGATTGACGACAACATGACGGTATAAAAGTCCCTAACTTGTACTTATTTAATATTATATCTAGTAACTTTATGTATACTTAGTTGGTATTGCAATTATCACGTGACATATGTTTTGTTTTCAATGACATATTGGTTATTTTCAAAATTTGCGCTTTTTTATTCGAACCAATAAGATTTTTTCTAATTGTAAGTTTTATATTCAATAAGTAAATCGAGTATAGCGGTGGTATTTTTGAAATTTTTAGTGATTCGTTACCATAACAACACTAGAGACTGTTTTATTTTTGTCTCTTTTCAATTTCACATATAATGGAATTGTAAAGATATAGATCTGTTAATCTTCAGCGTTGTCATGGTAACGGATTACCATAAAGTTAGAGAATACGACTTCAGATTTAAAGTGTTGAGACAACTAGTAGGCCTTGGTATAAAATAACCTATATTATTACCAAAGCACAGCCAACTAAGTGAAATATTGTAGTTATTTTTGTATTGTGCGCATATTACTGCGCAGCTTTTCTATAATGACACTTATCATTGATATTGTTGTATTTCTCTTTGTTTAACAGGTTGTAATTATGATTTATCATCACCGATTGATGATAAGACATTATGTTTAACAATAATAACCTTAAATAAACGTTTAGAGACGGCATTACGTTCAACGAAAAAAACCCATTTATATTGTAATGAAGTCTTATTACCGTGTGGTTTATTATATAGAATATCACGTGATATCTTATCAATGGCTGAATCGGAACCATGCGGTATACGTGGTTGTTTAATACATGTCAATTTTGAAACAACCGATTTATGTAGAAAATTAACAACAGTAAAATGTGATCCACATACGGCAACAACATTTGAATTGAATCTAACCTTAAAACAACATTCAACCGGATGGACGTTTCTACCACAATTCCTCAAGTAAGTCGAGATAGAGATCTAGATCGCAATTATCGAGATAGAGATCCAGATCACGATATTTCTCGCAGTAGTCTAAGTCAACTTGTTGTTTCAATCTAGCAATCTGCATTATCGACAACCTCTTGATTTTACAATTTGTCGGTAATACAGATTCCTGAATTGATCGACGTTGACAAAGTTATAGATTACTGCGAGGAGAAATATGGTTATTGTGAAGATCGAGATCGAGATCTTGTTTTTGTCGACTCGTTCAGAATATCAACTAATCGATAAATTTTGCAATTTTTACAGGAATTTTACAAGAGGCGGGACCATTGTTGTAAGTCCGGCTTATACTTTAAGTAAAAAAAAATTATATCGGTCAATTTTGGAGTAATTTCAACCCCCCAAAAAAAACACCGATGATATTGTTTCGTAAGACTGAATATCGCCGTCATTATTTCACACAAATCTACACAAACACAATAAAATTGTATACAAACACATTAAACACACCCATTTTTTTTCTTCTAATTATCATTATTATCATAATTATTATTAATATTATTATTTTAAACAAATATTCATATTAGTTTAGAATAGTTGTGACTGATTGGAATTAATTTAGGGACACAACGAATTTGTAAAATTCATCTCCGGTGATATCTTCAAATAGTGAACACAAAAAAAAACCACCCCATTTCACCATCTATCCCCTAAAACAACCTGAAGTGATTATTTTCAAGTACCTGCCCTTATATGTGGAATATTTGATATCAATCAGTTGTATTCCCTATTTTTTTTTTTTTTTAAGAAACCCGTTACCATGACAACAAACTGACACTCGACTATTTTGAAAATATTGTAGATTGAGGAGAATAAAACAATTTCCAATGTTGTTATGGTAACGAATCGTCAATGAATTAGAGAATACCACTGAATAATTGTTTTGTTTTGTTTTTTTTTGTGCTGCAAAAATGTTGAATTGGGAGACCTGCAAGAGATGAGGTTAGGTTTCGTTTTAACAAAATTAAATTGGGTGACAGTATTAATTTTTTTTTTTTTTAATTTTCTCCATTAACTTTCCCTATGTGTAATTTTTCTGTAAATTTATTTTTGTTATTAACGAAGCTCATAGTTTTGTGATATAATTATTGTATTGTAATATTAATTATTAATTATAATAATTAATAATAATTTTGGTAAAAATTCAACAGTATTTAAGTAATAGTGCTAATTATTATTACTATAAGTTTCTATACGGGGTGTCCATAGTATTCCACTTTGCAGTTGGTTGTGTATTGTGTCGTAGATTGGATCACATTTCAAATAAATTTGACATTTATCACAATGGCGGCTCGTTACCATGACAACATTGAAGATCGACACCTTTGTCGCTAGAACCGTAAAGAGTGAGATAGAACTGTCCGAATGAAGCTGCAACGCTACGTAACTAAAACACAACTGCGTGAAATACTGTTGTACCCTGTATTATGATAATGATTAATTATTAATTATAATTAATTGGGTATGAAGAAGAGAAAAAAGTGATCTTGAAGAGTGTATATGTATGCTAAAAAAAGATTGATAAAAATTCCATATATCTTATTATAATAAATTATATATATATATTATATATTATACTACATATTATATATTAATAGATAAGGGTCGTTTTGTGATAGTACTAAATATGGTACATTAAAACTTTTTGTACTTTATCAAAAAGAAAGATGATAAAAATAAAAAAGAGTTATAGAATATATGTTGAAACAATTAAAAAAATATCAATAAATATTGTTTGAAACACACCAGTATGTTATTTCACCCCCATCTGGCCAGCAAAGGGTAGAAAACCCCTTCACTAAATACACGATACGCCACTGTATTTAATTTTGCAGTTTATTGGTTCATGTTCTGTTAAATTTGACATTTGTTCAAGGTTTGCTAGATCTGAATTTGAGCATCCGTCATTGAAGTGGTCAAGTTGATTCAGTTGTAGTATAGATGGGGTTGAGTCAAGTCAATTTTGCACAACTGTATTCTATTGAAATAAGCTATATAGCTATCTCTTTCTGATTACCACATCCTCTACTGGATTCAATTACAAATTCAATTGTCAAGTTGGCGTAATTGTTTCAATTTATGTTGTTGACTTTGATAGACAATCGTCTTGTTATCGTTTTTTGCAACAAAACTGAAAGAAAAACAATTTTATTTATTCATTTGTATTGTAAAACAAAAGAAGAATCACACACATATCAATAAATCTTTGATGAAATTGTCATTTGTTAGTGTGATCCCTCAATTTTTTCCCTGTTTCTATAGTTCTATCGCTATCTTGGTTCCTCTCGTGTTGTTTAATATCGGAATTGTTGTGCATCTCTCTCGTATTCCCTCGTTTGTAATCTCGATTATGTGAATGTCACATTGAAAAAATTGCAAGATTGATTACCGCAGTTGCGATGATTTATTATAATACTAGTAACCAATCAGTGCATCCAACTAAACGACATGAAGAATCTAAATTGTCACTAGAGTTTATCTTAAAATTGTACAAAAAAAAAACAAACAAAACAAAACAAAACAAATGAAAATCATAATAGTCGGGGTAATACCAACCCCTGCTGGTCGTTGTTTCATTATTAAAACAAAATCAACCCCCTGCATGGCAACAATAACAACAACAACCGGGGTATCCCGTTGGATAGAGATCTATCCCTAGTAACCGGAGATGTTTTCCTATTTTCTGTCTCTCTCGACGGATACGGCGTCTTTGTCTTAACAATTGAACAATTGGATAGTTTCCCAGGATGTCTTAATTTCGTGAAAATTCTAAATACTGGAATTGGTGTTTTAATCACTTTCTCTCTTTATTTTATCTATCAATCTCAAATAATAATAATAATAATAATAATAGTGATAATAAAAACGAGTTTATAATTATTAAAGTGGAAAATTCTATCTTTGTTTTACAACAATCACCTTCAATTTTACACAGTTGTTTTTTTATCGTTGCTAATATACAGAGCGTCTTCAATTCTTACAATATTGATAATTTTAAAGACGTTCGGTATATTGATTTTTTGCTTGTTTTTCTATATTTTTTTCCAATTTGATAGTTCTAAAGTAGTCGAGTTAAAAGCTTGGGCACACGAACAGTGGTTGATCCTGACCCAGTTGCAGTTTTTTGAACTCTTAGCTCTCGTTGGTGTTGTTGTTTGTATTATTATTATTATCACTACTATTACTATTATTATTACCTTTATTATTACTATTATTACGCACAGATTATAATGAAGAAAATGGTAGTTTCGCAATCCTCCACACTACAATCCCATCATGATTTAAATGAAAATAATAATAATGAGTTGGATAGTTTCTCCAAAAACTACTCTCTATTAATAAATTGCTTGTTGTTTATTTAATGATAATAGTACTACCATTATTATCATCATTTGTGTTATTATTATGGTTGGTACAATTGTGTGTAAGTGTGGAGAAAACGGAACAAATCAACGAAATGAGGTGGTTGTGGTGGTGGTGATGGAGGTGGTGGCGGCGGAGTCGGGGGCAGAGGAGATGGATTTAGTAGTACCAGAGGACCTAAACGAACAAGTTTCTCTTCTTAAAAACCGGTCCATAATATCTAATGATGTTAAATCTCTTATGTTTTAAACGTCTCTATGTTAGCCGTATAGAGGATGCTGTGTTCAAATGTACAATTTTGTGTTTTCTAGAAGGAAGAATTCGAAGAAAAGTTCGATCTTTGTTAGATTTAGATTTTCGGTGAAGAGAGAAGAAAATGAGATTGAAGAGAAAGAAATATGGAACAAAAACAGATTGTATTTGAATAGGAGAAAAATAGAAGAAAAGTAGGGGGAAAGAAGAATAAGAAGAAGAAGAAAAGAGAAAATAAAGGGAATAAAAGCAGGACGTATCGTAAAAGCGAGAAATGTGTCATTCTTTCCTCGTTTCCTTTGTATTTATCCCCCATTTTCTTCTTCTTCTTCCTTTCTTTCTCCAATTCTCTCAATCACAATTTATATCAAATAAACGACACATTTTATCCTCACAATTTACTTCTATTCCATAGTTCCTGTTATCTTCCCCTTTATTATCTTTTTCTTCTTCTTCTTCTTCTAAAAAAAAAAAAAGAATAAACGACATATATTTCTTCAACTCTTCTTTCGGCTCTTCTTCTTTATCTTCTTATTCTCTCAGTGGCACATTTTTGTACTGATCTTCCTCTAGTTTACGCCTCTTTCTGTCCTCTTCCCTTTTAGAAGAAGAAATAATAAAAGATAAAGTAAAAGAAAATTAAATGTGAAAAGGAGATTGAAAAGAAAATGAGTTAAATATTCATTATTATAAATAGTAATTGGAGGAATAAGAAGACAAAGATGAAGAAGGCGAAGAGGAAAAAAAGCGAAAATGAATTGTAAACAAGAGTAAGATTAGAAGAAAAATGTGTCATATATTCAAAATTGTTGACAATTATTAGGAGAACGGGAAGAAGAAGAAGAATAGGGAAATCATAAAAAAACTTGGAACAAAAGAAGATTTATTCGATATTCAGGCAAAACTTATTCGATATTGTAGGCGATCGTTGAGAAGAGAAAGAGGATTAAGAAGAGAAGAAGCATAATGAAAACAGAAAGGAATATGGAAAAGAAGAAGACTGCAAGCAAATTGGGTTACTTATTTGATATTACAGACAGTCACAGGGAGAGTATGAAGAAGAAATAAATTAATGGGAGAAAAGCAGAAAGAAATGTGGAAAAGAAGGTTGACGCAAAATTGGGTCATTTATAAACTATCTTTGGAAGAAGAAGAAAATAAGATTTTCTAGAAAGAATGAAAAGAAGCAGAAAGAAACACGGCAAAGAATCAAAAAAACTTCAATAAAAAGTGTGTTAGTCTTCTAATCTTCCTTCCTAGTCGGCATTAGCTCTTTTTTTCTTCTTTGGAAGATAGACACCTTTCTTCACTTCTTTCTAGAATACATCCATACTTTTTGCTACAGCTGGGGAGCAATTTTCTTCAACTTATGCCTGAAAAAACCGGAAAACCGTGGAAAGTTGAAGAAATAACATCTTACTGTAATTAATATAAAGTCAAAAATAAAACCAAACAAGTAATAATTAATTTAGCTTTCATTTCTTCATGTTAATTTGCCATTTTTGTCAGTAACCATCTATAAAAAGGAAAAACTGATAGCATCTTATTTGATTTGAATAATCAACGAAAGGAAGCAACGTGTAGAATAATTTTGATAAATGGATCAATGTTGGAAATATAACAGCCAAATAATTACCATACAATTAAAAGACAACAATAATAACAACATCAACAACATGGTGAACAACAAGAACAAGGAAAAAACATACAAATTTCAATTAAACTTGTTAAATTGTTAAACAGTACTACAGTAACAATAACAACAACAACAACAATAACAACTGGAGGAGAAAAAAAACAGTATTAAAATTTTACAGCTGTCTTACATATGCTGGCGAAGAGAAATTATATTTCTGACAACAACATATACAGGGTGATTCATAATCATCGCCCCTTGTCAACGAATCATCATTGATATTTTAACACTCGTAGAATTTTAGAAAGTATTTTCGATATACTAACGACTCTCTTTTAGGGAAATTTAGTTGCTAACTATTTTCACCAAGACTGTCAAATTTCTAGATCAATGACGAAAATATTCCGGAATAAAAGTCCCTAATTTTTACTAATTTTATCCTTTACATATCTAGTAACTTTATTTATACTGAATTGGTTGACATTTTAGTTAAGTTATCACGTGACCATAAGTATTGTCTTCAATGGCGGATTTCTAGATCATTTATTGTTTTCAAATTTGGCGCCTTTATAGGAAACAATGTTTTTTGGCGTATTACTAGGTTATTGGTTATTTTCAAATTTTGCGCCTTTATAATAGAGCCAATGGGTTTTTACCAAATATTCGGCGAGTAAATCGAGTATATCTCTCTTTTTCTTATAACTTCAAGATTATCGAGAGTTAGTGATTTTTGAAAATTATGTTGGATAACCTGTAATTGGGCTGGCTTTTAATGTCGTAGATTGGTTCACATTTTAGTGATTTTTAAGTTACATTACATATAAAAGTGTGATTCACTTCGAGGTAAATTACCGTGGTGCACTTGATATTGTCTAATGGAGATGTTTTAAACTAAATTCACCAAATCAATGGAAGATTTACGGGAACATAACAAAATAAAAGTCACTAACTTCAACCAATTTCATTCTTTACGAATCTAGTAACTTTATGTATATTTAGTTGGCATTACGATTGAATTATAACGTAATCAGCGAACGTATTGATTTCAATGACGTTCTTCTAGGTCATTGGTTGTTTTAAAATTTGGCGCTTGTAGAAAACCAATTGTTTTGTTTTTAATGACGTATTGCTAGATTATTGGTTATTTTCAAATTTTGCGCCTTTACTTTAGAACCAATGAGAATTCTAAACAAAATCTTATATTCAATGAGGGAATCGAGTGTACTAAATTCACTTTAACGACAACATAAAACTCCCTAATTTTTACTAAATTAATCTAGTAATTTTATCTATAATTACAATTAGTTGGTATTGAAATTAAATTATCAGATGACCATAACAAAAATATTGTTTTCAATACTTGTAAATCATTGGTTGTTTTAAAATTTGGCGCCTTTATATAAAATTAAGTGTTTTGTTTGTTGAATGACGTATTGTTAGGTTATTGGTTATTTTCAAATTTTGCGCCTTTATAGAAAACCAATGGGATTTTACCCAAATAAAATCAGTAAATCAATCGCCATTTATACTTTGATTCCGTGAGACAATCAAAGACTTATGTAACCAAGCCATAGCCAACTGTAGGTATAGTTGAAATTTAATAAATGTTATCGTTTTATTAGATTTTCCGATGGTGAATCACCCTGTATATGGGTGTTGTTTGGTAGAAGGTGACGTCAGGCTATAACAGTATTAATTCCTCCGTTCTTTTTTCCTGCTCCTCATCATCACTCGTTTTTTTTTCATTTTCTTCTTATGTTTTTATTTATCTATAATTCAATCAGCTGATCTTTGCATGTGATCCACCTACTAATTAATGGTAACGTCCGCCCGCCTCCCCCTTTCACCCCCTTGTTACCAACCAATCTATTCGTTCCTACCTGTTCGTAAATGTTTATTGTCCTTCGACAATCATTTTTTTATTAAACTGACTAGTTCAATATGATTCAATACTAAGACTCTATTGTCCTAAAGCCATTCTAATCGAGCCTCTTTTTTTTCGTTTTTCTTCTCGTTTTATTTGTCCGTCATCCCCTCTTATTATATTTATTTGTCTTTTTCATCCTCTTCTTGTAGTCCAACTTCTATGGTTGAGTTTTGTTGCCTTGACACCTCACGTAAACCGTGTTTATTTCTAATATTCTTTAATTATCGTTGTTATTTTTGTCGATTTTTGTTTAAATAATTGTTGAGAGGGAAAGGTTGAAGACATTTTATGGCCTTGTTAGTCGATTTATTATTAATTTCATTTAATATCGACAATAAAACCGTTAGAAAAACAATTATGAAGCATTACTACAATATCAGTTGGCCGTGCCTTTGATACATAGTGTCTTAGCTTTGTTCGGACACTTACAAACGTCAAACACTACGTAACCAAGTGATGGCCAATCAAATTAAATTTTCGCAGCAGACTTGATTCACACACCGGACGTATAATTTTATAATAGTTAAAATAATATAGGTTAGGTCACGTGATGATTTAATTGTATTGCCAACTAAATATACGTAAAGTTACCAAATTAGTAACTCAACGTCTTAACAAGCAACTTTATCCAACTTGTCCCAGACACAGCTGATGGTTATTTTTTTGTTTCTATCCCCTTCATCCCTCGTCTACGTCGCGCCCTTAGGTTGTGTTTTTGTTTTATTATGTAAACCTCCCCCGCCGAGCTAACAACAACAACAACAACAACACTAGCAACTCTTAACCAGTTGGGCCAGTTCTTCTTGTTATTTATTTAAAAACTTCTCTTGACTCGGCATACAACATCAACATGTAATGGATGCTTTGGGGGGAAAAGAACGAAAAATTAATAGGAAAAAGACAAAGAAACAAAGCAATAACCCCCTAGTGGTTGGTTATTTTCTGTTTTCTATCAAATCGTGACGGTTGTGTAGACGTAAAATTGCCCTCTTGTAGATTTGAGTGGCGCCAACTACCCTCTCAAAGAATGGGCAAAAAGTTCAAGGGCTGAATAAAATTCAAAATTCCCCAATTGACGCACGGAATTGAGATTTTATTTAGAAGAAATCTCATTGGTTCTCTATAAAGGCGCGAATTTTAAAACAACCAATAAACTAGAAACACGCCATTAAATTGATAATTTAATTGCAATGCCAACTGAAGTATTCATAAAGTCACTAGATTCGTAAAATATCAAGTTATACTAATTGTAAGATTGAAGAGAACATGACGGAATAAAAGTCTCTAACTGTCACTAATTGATGAAGCTAGTACCTTTATCTATATTTAGTTGGCATTGCCGTTAAATTATCACGTGACCATAATGAAAGTATTGTGTCCAAAATGCAAGATCATTGGTTATTTTCAAATTTTGCCCCTTTGTAAACAAATAAAATTTTATATATTTTATAATCGAGTATAGTAAAAGTTAGGGACTTTTATTCCGTCAAGTTGTCCTCAATCTTCAATTTATTTAGTGAATTTAATATAATAATGACAGTTTGTTGAACTTTAGTCGTCTATAGTGGGACACTGTTAGATTTTCCAAGTATTTTCTAATTTTAAACATTTTTTTCGGGAATTATCTAACAAATCAGCCAAATTAACATTGATAATTATTATTAATTGATTAGAGGACAATGACTGTATAAGCAAAGCAACAAAAAAATCGCCTAATCAACTTTTAAGAATAATTTCCTTTATACACAGCGTTCCACCCCAAACAGAACTTTACGAATTATTTTCATTCTACTGAATATAGTTGGCTAAGTAGTGTCGTAGATTGATTCATACACCTGCAAAATTTGAACTCTTCAATCTGATTTGTTACCATAGCAACACAGTTTCTGTCTCATTCTTTACAATTCCATCGAATGCAGAATTGAAAAGAGACAAGAATAAAACAGAATTTCAACGTTGTCATGGTAATAAATCGTTGATAATTTAGAGTAAGTACAAATGTCAAATTTCGTAAAATATGAATGAATCTACGACATGCTTTAAAAAAAGGCATCTAATTAAGGATCGATTGTTTCAATAGAACGGACAACTTGTGAGTAATTGAGGGTTTCCTTCAATTGTACAATTTTTGTTTACAATTTTCGAATGACCATGGCCGTAATCAGTCCTGGATCGTTACAATTTATAATTGTTGAATTAATTAATTAAAAGTGAAAATTTATTAACAGACATTAGTCATTTACGCTCAGTTGAATTTTAATAATATTTAATTGAAATTAAACATTAACCAACAATAAAATTTGTATGCACGTTTATTGTTATCATCATCGAAATTATTCCAATATAACGGACAATTCCTCTGTAATTTATTTTGACAATTGCGATATTACCCAAAAAAAAAAGAAGATGAATGAACTGTACGCTTAGATATATACGTACGTATCACACAATATAGTTATGACTAATTTGTAAATTTATTCAACTGTTAAATTAAACAATCATTGGTGAAACTAATTTAAAAAATTACCAAATTTACATCCACGTGTAGTAGAATTGTTGAATTTTATACGCACACTTGACAAAAACTGATCGAATTTACAATTATAATAATTTGTGAATAAATTAGCATTTTTTGGTGGTATCAAACAATTTCGTCGAAGGAAATCGAATGTTATAGAACTGAAAACACACCAAAAAGCGGGCGTTTATAATTATACCTTGTCGAGAAATAATTGGTGCATAATTGTGGAAAGCAAAATTAGAGTTGATTGGTTCCTATCGATCACGCGCCTCAAAAGATGGGTTGGTAAACTTGTACAACCAACCCTGTTAGATTTTATTCGAATGGATTGCATCAGGTTATGTCAAATTAAGTTTTTTGTTGCATCATGGTTTTTTAATATTTCAACAATGAGTTAATTTTATCTTCTGTTAAATTTGAATGTAAAATCTACTGTTAACTGGAAAAAATCGGTGTATCAACCGAAAATGATGTCAAACGGCTTATCAAATTAACAGCGGCTTAGATTTTTATATAAATTTTGGTCTTTTTCACTTATTTTCAAAATTATTGAACAAAAGGACTGTTTGTTTCCAAAAGAAACAGCCACCCAACAAAATTTCGCGAAAATTTTCATTTCAAATGCGATTTATCCAAATATATTTGATTAAAAACCTCACAAATTAATTAAAATGATTAAATTTGGAATTTTGAGGTTAATCTAGGTGAATAAAAATGGGGAAATTTGCCATGTAAGTTTACTAACCTGTTTGATAAACGGCGCGCTATTCAAAATCTCTATCGCAATATATGTAGAAATAAGTCTCTAATTAATAATTTAAATTTATTTATTGTTGGAGACCAAAAGATATCCATAAATGCGTAATTTACCGGCTTGTTTTGAAAATCACGAAAAAATTAGCACGTTCGACCGCTTAAAAACTAAAAAAACATCAAAAATAGAAAAATAAACAAATAAATTGCACAAATCCAATGTTTTATCATATTTTTTTTAATTTTCGTTAAAATAATAACACGTTTCTTATGCCGTTTTAAATCGAATTATAAACCGAAAATAATTATAAAAGTATATGGCAAAAATTCAATTTATTGAGGTTATGTTCTTGCCAGCACTACCAACATGTCTTTCGAAAATCACCAAATTTTCTGTCAGTTGTTGAAAATGGCGCAACATTCAAATTTACAATATTATCAAAACACAACTCGAATATGGCATAGTTTGGCGCAACCCACCGATTTTGTCAAAATTTAGCAACAACAAATTCAACAATGCTTTTAAATTGAAAACCCACTTTCTAACCTGAAAATTCAATATGACAAGTGGCATTAGGGGCGCGCAATTTAAAATTAACAACAATGTAAACGAGCCGCCTCTAATTATAGTAACAGACAAGACGTCAAGGAAAGTGTATTGTGGAACTTTTCCGGAACACTCTGTATAATAAATTTGTACATTTATGTTAATCGAGATATAAATAATGGTGTTTAAACTTTTTCTACAATGTTGTTTTCTTTTAATATGCAAACAGCATAAAAATTGCCGTGGCACAGTGGCAGTCCTTCTAATAAACAGTTTATTAAACTGTACGAACTGATTACATAATCCTCTTTATAGATATGTGTGTACAAATACATTGTAAATGCACACATACATAGACAATTTTTCCTTTTTCTTTTCATGTTGTTGTTGATTATAAAATAGTATGATAGTAATAGGTATGTATTGCATCGGGTAAACGACCTGTATATAAGTTAAATAGATATGTTCTAATCATGTTCTGTCTTTTTTCTATTGAAAAAATCATTATAGAAAAATTATAATAAAGATAGATAGATAGATAGATCGATAGAGAGAGAGGGAGTTCGGAGAGAAAAAGAGAGAACGCACAAATACGCAATCAACGATTTATTATTAAATCGAATTAAAAAATAATATTAATAATAATAATAATAAATCTATAGAGATATTGTGATAATAGAACTAAATAGTAGATAGAATTACACAATTTTTTTTTATAATAATTCATAATTGATTTATTTTTCTGTCTATTCTCTAGCGTAATTTCTGTTGATGATAACAAAGATAATAAAGTGTATAGCAGATAGAACAACAATAATAATAAACAACAAACAACAACAACAACAGAATGAAGAAACAGATAACACACCCAAAAGGTAAATGGCCGATTTCAAAATCCATTCAACAATAATAATACATGGAACAATTAAACTAATAAAAAAATAGATTGACTTTTTTAAAATGATTCCACACACACATATTAACACATACATGAATGTTTACAGGTGTTAGAATCGATTTTTGATTTATCCACACTTGGATCAATTAACGGGAAATTAACACGAAATGTCAGATTACTTAATTGACAGTTAAATTAACAAGAAACGAAGAAAATCGAAATAAACAAATTTCTGTTTATGATCGATAGTGTGAAGAAATCGTTGATTAGAGATTGAAAAATATAGATAATCGAAAATTATACAAACAGAATTGTATAACCTAAATTTCTATGATGTAAAATGATGTGACGAACAACCGGTCTTAATTCGTGTCGCAGATTGATTCGTAATTTACAAATGAATCAATTTACGACACGATTATTTTTAGCTGCATTGCACGACATATTGTGTCGTAGATTGATTTACACATTCGAAAAATGTATAAATGTCCAATTTTGTAAAGTACGAATCAATTTACGACACGATTTAATCAAAGCATAGCCATCTGTGTGGTCACTCTATATAAATTTAAGGTTTTGGAAATGAAAGATACCTTTAAATGGAACAGTCTGTATTTATTTCAAAATTAAAAACAGTTCTTCAAAAAAATTAAATCACATTTTTTTTTGAGAAACGTCGAATTTGTGACGAACAACCGCTATTAATTATTGTAGAATCGTAGATTGATTCACACACTCGAAATTTACAAATGAATTAATTTACGACACTTTATTTTTATACGCGACTAATTTTACCAGATGTACAACTTCATTGTGGCATATATTTTGCTAGTGTCGTAGATTAATTCACACACTGGAAAATGTATAACTGTCAAATTTTGTAAAGTATGAATCAATTTACGACACGATTAAATCAAAGCATAGCCAACTGTGTGGTCAGATAAAGTACTCTGTATAAATTTAAGGTTTTGGAAATAAAAGATACCTTTAAATGGAACACTTTGTATTTATTTTACAAATAACAGACTGTTCTTCAAAAAAAATTAATGTAGAAAACTTTTTTTAAGAAAATGAATTTGTGACGAACAACCGCTGTTAATTATTGTAGGATCGTAGATTGATTCACACACTCGAAATTTACAAATGAATTAATTTACGACACTTTATTTTTGTATGCGACTAATTTTACCGGATGTACAACTTCATTGTAGATCTAGTGTCGTAGATTGATTCACACATTCGATAAATGTATAAATATCAAATTTTGTAAAGTATGAATCAATTTACGACACGATTTAATTAAAGCATAGCCATCTGTGTGGTCACTCTGTATAAATTTAAGATATGAAAACACCTTTAAATGGGCCACTTTGTATTTATTTTACAAATAAAAAACTGTCCTTCAAAAAAATTAAAGTAGAAAACTCCTTTTTTAAGAAAATGTTGAATTTGTGACGAACAACTGCTATTAATTATTGTAGGATCGTAGATTGATTCACACTCATAATTTACAAATGAATCAATTTACGACACTAATTGGCTGACACATAATCAACTGCAATGCCAAATATTCTGTATATGTTCAAAATTTGAAAATGAATGGAACACTCTGTATTTATTTTGCAAATAAAGAACTGTTGTTCTTCAAAATAATAAAACAAAACAACCGACCTTAACTATTTTTTTTTTCATGGAACTAACTCTACAGAATGTATGCCTGGCAGTGTCGTAGATTGATTCATAACTCATATATCAAATTTCGTAAAATATGAATCAATTTACGACACGATCTGGTAGAAATTTAAAATTCGAAAATAAAAGATACCTTTAAATGGTACACATTGTATTCATTGTTCTTCAAAAAAATTAAACCACAAAACGTTTTCGTTGAGAAAATGTTTAATTTGTGACGAACAATCGGCCTTATTGCAGTGTCGAAGATTGATTCACACATTTGAAATGTCAAATTTCGTAAAGTATGAATCAATTTACGACACTAATTGGCCGAAGCAAGTCAACTGTATGAACTTAAGATTTGAAAATAAAACGAGTATCTACAAATGGAACACTCTGTATTCATTTTTTAGAAATAAACTGATGTTCTTCAAAATAATAAAATTAGAAGAGTTCTCCTTTAAAAAAAAAGTTGATCGCGACGAACAACCGGGATTATTATTTCTGTATAAAACTAATTGTACAAAGTGTAGAATCTAGCCCGTAATCATGCCTTGGTAGTGTCGTAGATTGATTCACACACTCAAAAAAAAAAGTAAAATCTCCCAGAGTATGAATCAATTTACGACACTATTTGATAACGGCACAGCCAACTTTGTATTTGTTTAAAATTTGTAAATAAAGAGACGGTAGCTTTGGAATGGAACACCCTGTATTTATTTTGCGAAAAGTCGTTCTTCGTGCGAAGAACAACCGGTCCGATTAGTGTTATTGTAGAACGAATACATTGAGTCGTAGCTTTGTTCATAATCTAATAAATTAATATAGTTGCCAAGTGTCCGAATAAAGCTACGACGTTACCTAATGGCAGACATATAATTGGATAGCCTGTAGATGGAACACTCCGTAGTTGTTCTGGATTTTTTCCAATTTCTTTGACTTTCTCCTAGAAAAATCGTATTCACGCACACACATTTCCACATTTATAGTCCGCCAATAATTTTTCAAATATAATCATAACTATTTGACATGTTTAATAACAATAACTTAACTGATTAACTCGAAAATTTTTAATATTCTTTCATAATACACGATTTTTTATTTCAATAGTAAGGTGTGTTGTTGTTTTACAAATCGTATTCCTCAATAAAATCCCAATCTTCATCTCTATCTCTATTTATCTAGAAGAATCAAGCTTCACTATACAGGGTGAACTGTCCGAACAAAGCTACGACATCCTGTCGCATAAACACAGCCAACTTGTGAGGTGAAATATCATAAACAGCAGGGTGAGAAATTATCTGTTATCACAATTTTCGGTTTAATTTCACGGTAAATTGATCATATTTATTTCATCCCTCTCACTTTTATCAGGACATCTATCAGTAATTATCCCTCTATTGTTTCTATTGATAAAGAGGGTAAATTTCGGGTTTTGTTACTTAAAAAAAAAATTGAATTGTATCCAGGATTTCAAATACAATTTACCATCCCTCCTATATTGTATCTATGAGAAATCATCCCCAACTGTACGAGGGTGAAAGTTACTTGGTAACTGTGGAGAGATCATATGGAAAATTCCCGAAAATCGATGCGGATGTGTGTCGTCCGTTGTTGTTGTTGTATTCGTTCTCACCCTCTTGTGCACGAAACCACCCCTTACACTTCACTGAGAGAAATGTATACAGGAAAAGGGACGCACGCGTATTAATAACGTCCTTGTCCTTTAACTAACCCACCCCAAAGTACGGTCATTGTTAGAAAATATAAATTCCACCCCTCTTTATTCAACACACCTAAAATAGTCTAAATATGCAAATAATATTGCTATTCTTTTTCATTTCTATATCGATTTATATCTATCTATCTCGCTTCTAAACAAGTGTACATTTATATTCGTCAGATGAGTAATTCCGCAACAACAGTAAATACTCGAACAAAGGAAAGTGAAAACAACTTGATTGAATTTAAGTTGAAGTATTACAGTCGATTCAGTAAAACTTGCAACTTTTCAATAAGAATTAATTCATTGATTTTTACCGGACGATATTTCAAGCCATTTTACCAACCCATTTACATATACAGGATGATTCACAGCTTTAATACGTTAAATGTCTTTTGTTTTATCGACCCCTAGCGGAAATAATGCACCCTTATTGCTCACCACTGCCTGCCATTATATAATAATGACTTGACAACCACATGTCAAATTTCGTAGAGTATGAACGAAGCTACGACTATGCAGCCAAGTCACAGCCAATTCTATATCATTATAATTTATTTCACAGATGGCCATGCTTTTGTATAGTATCGTAGCTTTATTCACACTACACCACATGTGTCATTTGTTAAAGTATTTTTCAAGTGGCTGAACTAATCTACGACACTAGAAAATCATAACCAAATCATGATACGCTTTTGTTTTAGCAACCATTTAAGTGTCCGAACTAAACTACGTCACGTTACTGAAAACATAGCCAACTTCGCCAATATCGTTGTGCACTTTGTAGATCTCGCAGTTGGCCATGTTTTTGTATAAAGTCGTAGTTTTATTCATATTGCACCACATGTGAGATTTATTAACGTATTTTGGCTGAACAAAGCTACGACATTACATAAGCATGGCCAACTGTGGAGTAAATTATACAGGATGCTTCACTATTTTGGCACCTTGAGTCGCTTTTGTTTTAATAACCATTCAAGTGTCCGAACCTAGCTGCAACTCTCCAATTTTTTAGGCTATAAATTCAACTTATTACAGTACTGGTAATTAAACACAGATCAGGCCATATTATTATTATTGTTATTGTGATAAGATAAGAAACATTACAAGATGGTCTCTTCTATTATTTATTATGTCCAAACAAATACCACCTTTGTTATTTATAGGTGCACTTAATAATAATGATAATAATGATAATAGAAATCGTAAACAAGTGTAAGATAATGTTTTATTTTTGGATGAACCAACTTAAAACAGCTTTTGTTTTATTTTTTTCGTCTATATTCTTATCTAAATCCAATCAACCAATTAAGTTTAAACCCACAATCAAGCTAGACAACAAATTTGGTTTAATTTAAATGGGACGCGTCGTATAAACCTGATTTACAATCATTGTTGGCCATGCTTTTCTAACGTAGCGTCGTAGCTTTGTTCGGTTGCTTGGGAAAATATGAACCAATCAACCTAGTTACAATTGTACACTCTGTAGATTTGGTTTGTCGTCATGGAAACTAACCTGAGTTAATACTTATTTTCCACGGCAAAAAAATAGACAAAAAAACAGATGAATACTGAGCTTTAACAAATGAGCAATCTGTCAGATCGCCCCCAAAAATTTGGAAATTTTCAAAATTAAAAAAAAAACAACAAAAATAATAACGACGTCAATCCCTAAATGATTTTGGCAGCATTATTAGATTTTCTAAACGAACGAACCAAAAAAAAACTGTTATAAATTTGATAATAATGGTTAACAAAACACTAATAATAATAAGAATAATAAGTGATAATAATTTAGATAACTCTTTATCAAAAATCAAACCTATTACCGAACTGGATTGATCCGGTTTTTTTTTGTTCTAAACAATTCTAATTTTAATTACATTGATAACAGGATCGGTTCCAATCAATTCTAGATTTTTAAAATGGAGACCCAATTCACGTATTCAAAAATTGCAGCATGCCATGACCTTGATTGTGGGCCAAACCGGACCTGTAATTATACTAACATTCAATTGTTGATATAATAACGATCGTTGGTAAATAGATTAATTTAAATAAATTGAATAATCTTGAATTTTCTATCTATTTCTAATGATTTATAATTATAACTATTATTACTGTTATTATTTTATAGATATACATATAGATATAGATTTGTGTGTGACACACATAAAATTCACATTTATATGTTAATTTTATATTTGATTTAATTTGATTATAGTTTCTCTCATTATACGCCATCATGTCGCCATTTTTTTCTTTTGTTATAAAAAAACTAAGGGCCGGACTAATAATAATCATGACAATAATAATAATAATAAAATAAACAAAAGTTAACACAGCAGACTTTGTTTTATCGAGATTGAAAATAAATTAAAAAAATCTTCAAAATCCGAATCAATATTAGATTTGCCCCTAATTAATATTTATTTATTAAATATGTTAAATTATAATGCAAATAAAAAAACAAAGAACTATGCTAATTAATAAGCCATCAATACGAACAATTCTGATTGGTGTGAAACCGCAATTAAATTTGCCATTAAACTGGAGAAAATCGGCACATTCAAGATGTACACCACATCCAAATAAAATTGGACACCTTGACTTTTAATTAGTATACAAATAATACAGTGTTAGGTTAGGTCGTAGATAGATTCGTATTACTTAGATTCGTATTGTCAAGTGTGCGAAGAAAGCTACGACTGCGTGTCAAAGGCACAGCCAACTGTAAATTCCGTACAATTGGAATAAATCAACTTGACTATTCAATAATCTAATGGTGTTTGTTTTGGACGATTTAAAGTCAAGTTGTACAAGGATTATTATATCGGTCATGTCCATAAATTACAATCAAAACGATCCAACTATTGTTTTATTTAATCTAGAAAGCTGATCAAAATTTTGTGGATTGTTTTTACCTTCAAATAGATAGAAAAAGACAGAATTAATCACTAAAAACAAAAAACAAACAAACCAACTAGATATTTAACAATTCAATTATAATGTAATGGTAAATTAATTTACAAATAATAATAATAATAGTGAGACAACTCAATGACTTTATGGAATATTACACATAGAAATAATGACTAATTGTTTTATCGAAAAAGAAATATACGGGGTGAATCAATTTTATAAAAGAAACTATATTGGAATTTTAAGGTTAGAAAGTTGAGTAAAAAGTAGTGGGGAGATTTGGTCATTCAAGTTTATCAGCCTGATTTTTGAAGAGCGCGCAATTTAAAATTCTTAAATAGAACAGAGTATTTAAACTCGCAATTGGCCATGCAGTGTCGTTGTTTATTCCGGTCACACTTGAGAAATACGTCAAGTGTCAAATTTAATAAAATAAGAACCAATCTACGACCCTACATAATTAAACTATTATGATACACTTACAATACTCAAAGAACTATCAAAATTAGATACAATTTGAGGTTATATTTTCGACAAGTAAACAATCGATTTAGCCCCCCAATGCTACCAATGTAAGGGCGATAATTTCACTAACCGTTTCTATATGGAAATTATTAGTCCTTGAACTGTACGGTTGGCAATGAATTCAAAATTTGGTGTTAAAAGACTGATTATTTGTATTATTAATAAATCACTCTGTATTTACGAAAAATAAACAACTCTTTGTAAAGAGAAAGTAAACTTGTTTTAATAGTCGTACAACATCAAAATCAACACTAAATAAAATAATAATAATGATGATAATAACGGGAAAAAAAAATAGGAGCAACGGAAGAAAAAACGATAAATGTTTGTTATTTTTTTTTGTTAGGTTAACAATAGACATACAATTCAGTATAGAGTGCAATAATTATGTTCAGTCCACCATGATTACTTGCTATTTTATTATCAACACTATTGTTATCATTGGTAGTTAACACAAAAACAAACAATAACACAATTATAGTAACGAAGATGAAAAGAAATTAGGCCAAAATTAGGTCCTGATAATTATCTACCAGTTTTTGTTTATTCCACATTAAAATTTATTCCAACCAGATGTTTGCACCGTTTCCTGTTGTAATAATTCAACAAAACACCCCCTTTCTACCGAACATCCCTGTGTGAATTACCTAAAAAACGAGATTATATTAAAAATTAAAAATTCCGACCCTGTCCTGTCCACACCCCTTCGTCTTCTTGCTTGTTCTTTGATTTTTGTTGTTGTTGTGAATAATTAACAACAAGAGGGTGATATTCCATAGGATTTAAGGGTGGATAAAATTGAAAAGAGACACAGTTATATTATTAAAAATATAAAAATGCATCCAGCTATCCAATCAACCCTCCTGTTAGACTTTGTAGAGCCCGCATAGCAACAGCAGAATTTCTGTATAAATTTACCACTAAAAAGCTACCCTAAAATGATTTTTCTATATGTATATGTGTATAATATCAGTCAACCCTAGATCCTCTCTTTGTTCGAGTCAGCTGTTATAAAATTATTGCTAATATTCGTATAACGAACGCCACTGAATTGCATATGGTAACAGTAATAATCGGCAATAAATTCATGAAAGTCAGCTGTTTTTTCGTTCGCTCTTTGTTTCCAAGTTGAATAATTGCCGTAATCAAGTTGCCTCTTTTTTGAAACTTCAATTTCATTTGTTTTTATTTTAACAGGCATAGATTATAATTACAGAACGTACGCCACTGAATATGATTTTCGGTCTATCCGATACAAATCTGATTGCCAAACAACGTGTCGTTACGATTTTTAAACTTATAAGATCGGCTTTCGATTCGATTCGATGAGTTAGAGATCGGATATTAACTCCGATTAGGATCAATTTTCGATCTAAAAAATCCCACGATTCAACCCAATCAGATATCGAATTAGCATCTATTTAAATTTGAAATCAAAATTCAGCGATTTTACGCCGGTTAGTAAAACTGAGATCGGATTGCAAATCTGATGATATATCGGAGATCAATCCAATTAATCTGAATTGACATCGAATTAAATTATCTCGTTCTTTTTTAGGAAATCGATTTCATTTTTTTTAACAATCTCAATTATAGAAGATTTTCGGTAATTGACAGCCAATCAGATTCTAGATCTGAACATAAAATGCCAACGAAAATCGATTTTTTTTTTTATTGATGAATTGACTCATAAGATCTGCTTTCTATTCGATACGATTGACTAGAGATCGAATATTAACTGATCAGATTTAGACAATATTCGATTCAAATCAGAAATCGAAGCCAATTGTTAGCAGCAATGAAATTCTACAATTCAATCCAATCAGATATTGGATTAACAACAATTTAAAGATAGATTTGATAAGATTAATCGAGAAATCGGATCTCGAAATCGAATCTGATAATATATCAGACATCAATCCAATTAATCGAATTAAGATAGAATTAAATTATCTCGTTCTTTTTTAGGAAATCGATTTTATTTTTTTTAACAATCTCAATTAACAATTATAGAAGATTTTCGATAATTGACAGCCTATCGGATTCTAGATCTGAACAGAAAATGCCAACAAAAATCGATTTTTTAATAAAAATTGTTTAAAAATTGATGAACTGACTCATAAGATCTGCTTTCGATTCGATACGATTCGATATAAACTGATCAGATTTATGCAGTATTCGATTCAAACCAGAAATTGAAGCCAATTGTAAACAGTAATAAAATTCTATAATTCAGTCTAATCAGATATCGGATTAACAACAATTTAAAATTAGATTTGATAAGATTAATCGAATCTGATGGTATATCGGAAATCAAACCGATCGGATTTCTTATTTGTAGTCAATTTTTTAGACAATCAACAACTGATCTAAACTTGAATTGAGATAATTGTCTGGGCCGAATCTGAACGATAAATCGGACGTCGAATCTGATGGTATATCGGAAATCAATCCGATCAGATTTCTCGTTTGTAGTCAATTTTTTAGGCAGCCAACAACTGATCTAAATTTGAATTGAGATAATTATCTGAGTCGAATCTGAACGGTAAATCGGACGTCGAATCTGAAGCTAAATCAATCAATTTCTGGAGAACTTGTAGAAATAAAAGAAAAATTCGTGTTAATAGAGCTGGGACTTGTTTGGATTGTTTTAAGATGTTTGGCAGGAGCAGTACGTGCCAAAAACTTGTCACGACCTGTCCAAAATGATTTATTCTTGACTATATTTGTGACGTCCATACATACAAACACACAAACACATTAATATATTATCAAAATTGGCTTTTAAAATATCTCACTTTCGACAAAACATGTGCCTATTGTGATAAAAGAGTCATTAAAATACGACATGACTCCCTTTACACGAATAATGGAAAAATTACCCAACCTTGAACCTTAAATTTTTCTAAAATTTATTGATTTGTTTTGTCAGTGCTCGTGTGGAAATTATCATTTTTAGCAAAAATGACATCAGATTTTTCGTTGTTAATCAAGACCGGGCAATGATCCAAACTAAACCAACCTTGATCGTTGTTGCATCAGATCGACTAAAACAAAATCCCTCCATTAACACGAAACCAATTATCGATTCCATAATCGAAATTTAGCACGACCGAATCGAGGAAATTCACCGACGAATCTAACCTTGATTATTGTTGCATCACATCGACTACTATCAAAAATCCCTCAAATAACACGAAAATTACGAAATTAAACTATTCAATAATACGAATTTAACACGATCGAATCGTGGAAATTAAAAGGGGGGAAATTCGTGGAAATTCGAATTGATTGTTGTATAAGTTGGAGACAAGCTGGCTACAACACGAAAACACCTTAACCTTGAATTTGCGAATCTATGATAAAATTATGACTAATACGACACAATAACAAGAGAGACGGAAAATTGTGCAATTACTGATAAGAATTGTTCAAATTCCACCCTGATTGCATCATTGCTGTATAGCCAACAAGTGATTTCGTCATCTTTTTACACGGAAACCACCCCTATTTAACAAAAAATTGAGGAAACTTGAGGTTATAATCTTTATTAATTTAATGATAATAATAATTATTATTCTGATTGGGAAATATTGATAATATAAGCAGAATCTTTAAATTGCTAGATTACATCATACAATTCCCCAGTTTATCAATTAACAATTAATTAATTAATTAGCAATTATGTGATGATAAAAAAACGGAGGAACCATTGGAAACAAAGGAACATCGCTCGGTTGGCCTACGTGCCGTGCCGATTCGTTATCGTTAAACTTCGTAAACTAGAGGGGGTATTTCCTATAAATACAACAAACATCGCTCACTAGATCAGTAAGGTTTTCGATTATTAGAGTGATAGGTTAGGGGAAAGTTCCACTTTCACTTACCGTTTCCGGTTTATTATTATAATTTGTGATATTAGTTGTTTTAAAAACGAAATAAAATGGAAATACTTCCGGTTAATAACCATGTGGATCAATATCAAAAAAATAACAGTAAGTCTTTTGTTTTTATTTCAAATTAAACGCCAATAAAACAATAGATTGTTTTTCTTTTGTTAATTATAGAATGGTATTGTGATAGTTTGTATAGCGATGAAGAAGTATCGTTGTACAGTTCGCCGGTGTTGTTCTTATCGAAACGTTTAGAAGAGGAGATCCGTAAGGCCAAACGTACGCATTTATCGTGCGGCGAGGTCCTGCTACCGTGCGGCCTCCTCCAACGGATCGCCGAAAACGTTCTAAATATCGCCGAGAAAGAGTTGTACGGTTTGAACGGGTGCACCCTCTATTTGTTGTACGAGGGCGAGGAGGATTGTCGGCGTTTGAGCAATTTCAAGATTGACCCAACGACACCGTCAACATTCGAAGTTTATTTGACATTCAAACAGGCCAATGCCGGTTGGACGTTCTTGCCGCAGTTCCTCAAGTAAGTCCAAATTTCTTCTAGAAATTTATCGAATTAATTTTGGTTTTGCTCCACAGGAAGATCACACGAGGCGGCACTGTTGTTATCAGTAATGAGTTTGAAATTACCAAAAAGAAACTCTACCGTATCAAAAAGTAGATTTGGGGGAATTTCTACTAGATTTCTATAATGATTGAAAAACAGGAGACTGAATTTTTTTAATTGATAAGTTTTTCTATTTTTTATAAAATTATAGTAGAGAATTTTCGAAAAATTCTACTACAAATTGGAGATAAAGCGCAGCGTGATGTTAGATTTTAGTTTAATAATCGAAAGGGTTGTAACAGTATTTTTTTTTTTTTTGGTTTGTAATCGATTGATAGATTCCGTCTGATTTTATCGATTGATAAGAATAGGGGTGGAATCTGTGATTTTTGCCATCGTGATAATGTGTTAGAATTGCGTTGATTTCTAATTGTTTTTCCCTTTTTTTTTTTTTTTTGTAATTTTAACACATTTAAATCGTACCTGTGTACTTAATCGAGAGTGTTTCGAATATTTTCAATTTGAAAATAATTAGAAACTTGTTTTTTTTTTTTAATTGGATTTAATCTATTCGTTGTGATAATCTTTAGTTATTAATATCGAGCGTGCTGCGATAATCTATCTCGATTTGGTTTGACATGTGTCCGAACAAAGTTACGACAACCAACTCGAGGTGGATTACCGTGGTACCGTTTTTCAATGTGAATTAATGAAAGACATCCAGTATGTCGTTTGTACAAATTTTCTAATAATAATAATAATAATAATAATAATCATTTATTTGTGGAAATACAGAATTTAAACAAGAAAATAAGAGGCTACAATAGTTTTTAAGATATTTTCTATCAATATTATTATTATTATAGAAAAGATTCTTTTTATATAATTATATACATGTAATCTTAGCGAGACAACGTAGTGATTAGTTTTCTCTTGCTAATTGTGTGATAATTAACGATTTTAAAATGAATTAAAACAATAATAAGTACAGTATCTGTACGATATCTCAGATTGCTTTTGTATATCAGAGTCGGATCATTTATTTACTAAATAGAGAGAGAAACTATAAAAAATAATTAATTATCCGTATACCGTACGTCCCCTCCATGGGCCACCAATTTACAAATTGAATCGATTCTAGAAACTTCTATCGGAAATTTTAACAACTCAAGTTGGCACCAATGACTAGAAACGTGTTTTCCGTATTTTAACTAGTTGCGTAATTTCAGACAATTGTCGAAGATAACGGGTCGTCAGAAATTTAATTGACCAAATGGAGAAATTGAATCGGTTAATTGACCGGGGGAATTTGACGAATTCGAATTGGTAGCACTGATTATAAACGTACTGTGCTCCGTGTTTTAACAATTTGTGTGGTTGCACAATTGTTGATTGTACCGGGTGATCGGCGATTATCTAACAGGTTAATTGGATTTGTTTCAATGGCAGTAGCGGCGATTTATTTGCTTTTATTTATTGATTGGTTATTGTTTGAATAATTTAGAAACAATTTACAATTAGTGTCGACACTATCTCTTTATTGAATATTTAATTGGAGAGAAAGCGTGTGTTAGAAATTGACGGTTTTTTTTTCAACAATTTTCTAATACAAACTGTATATTCGTCGATTTTAAACATGTGTGTGTTCGATCGTATTCGATCGACCGTAATAACCAATTAAGACAAGACAGTTAGTTTTTCTAGCCGGCCCCTTGCCCCTCCGACAAGAAAAGAAACTAATTGGATTTTCATCATAAAATCATATCGATACAAGCCGTCCCGTTTAAACGCTTTTCAGTATAATTTGGGGGCCATAATTTGGGAAATCTTACAACACGTTCAAAATTTAGCACAAACTTTTTAGCTGAAATTTATTATTATTCCAAACTCAAATATCGCTAATTTCAAATAAAACTACATTTTCTACATTTAAATCGATGGGCTAAAAATTTCTATATCGAACTCTTATTAGAACTCGACTCCTATAAGTTTCCAGTTATTTAAGATTTTCAGTTTCTCCTGAAAGACATACTGAAACATAGGAGGCTTGGCAATACAACTGTCAACTCAATTGTTTCAATAACCATCAAAATAATTGTAGCTTCTTTAAATCAAAAACAATTGAAGAAATTGATAATTAATTAACTCGAAGTTGATTAGATTCGTTTCTCTCGTGTAAAATTGCTGAAAAAATACATAAAATATTCAAAACTAACCTCAATTGTAACCGTTTATGTCATTTTCATAAGCCTCCTGCGTTTATTTTTGAACGAATTATCGAAGCATAGGCGACTCGATTCTAAATATTTTCAGGTGGAAATGGAAATTTGAATAACTGGAAAATTATTAGAGACAGTAGAATTTAATAGAGTCAAAAGAGAATTTTCTTGTTCCAAGAAACAGGTGTTCCATTTAAACTACGATCAATTGTTACAATTACCATCAAAATTATTGTGGATTTTGTTTCAATCAAAAACAATAGAAGAAATTGACAATTAATTGAAACGAAGTTAATTTGATTCGTTTTTCGCGTGTAAAATTTGCTGAAATTGCTGAAAAAATTCATAAAGTACTCAAATCTAACACCAATTGTAACAACTGACATTTTACAAAGCCTTCTATTTATTTTTAAACGAATTAAAACAGGCGACTAGATTCCGAATAACTAGAAAATTATTAGAGATGGGTAAGAGTATTCTTTCCCAATCCAACAGGGTGTTCCATCTAAAATAAGAAGATATAGTTCGAAAACTGCCTAAAAGACAAAATTATTTCAGCTAAACCATGAAAGATAATTCCATAGATCCGATTTAAAGTATAGAATTGGGCCTATTTGAGTTGAAAATTTCGATTGTTTTGTAGTTTCAACGATATGAATTTTTTAATCGGACTGTAAAAGTCAAAATTCCTGAAAACTAACAATTTCGCTCAAATTTCCTCACTGAATCTAAATATGCAAAAAATATACTATTAAAATAGGAAAGAAGAGTGAACTATCCCGTAGACCTGGGGTTGCTGGAGCAAAAATTCCAGGGGTAGGGCAGTAAACCATATTTCGGAAATTATTAATGTCCAGCCTGTATACGGGGTGTAAAAGCCGGCAGTTGGCTAAGAGTTGCTTACGTAACGTCGCAGCTTGATTCGGATCGAAGCAGGACCGTATCGCGGACTAGAAGCGCCCTTTCGATTCGAATTTAAACAACATTATCGCATTATCTAACGAAAATGGTGACTAAAACCGTCTTATCTAATATTTGAATAACATTTTTGTCGCTATATTCTTTAGGTAAATAAATAACAAACATAACACTGCAAATATTATAAAATCTTATCGCGATAGAGCCGCTATATTGACTAAACGAAACAAACAAAATCGTTTGAGTACACATACTTGAATAATTCTATAGGAATTTGGTGGATTTTCATGGAAATTTCATCGATTTTCCACGAACATACACAACGACCTATTTGCATTTTGTTCGAATGAAAATCATAGAAAAATCGACATTTACAATTCGTACTATTGTTCGTATTGTTCCGAGTCGTGCTCTATTTCTAATAAACAACAAATTATCGTTGTTTTTAATGGAAATTTAACGATTTTTAAACGATCATTGTTGTTTTGTGTAGGCCACTCTCTCGTTTTACACGGAAAAAAGCGTATTCTGTGAGAGTTATCGAAACGTAACAACAACAATGGGAGTAATAATTGTTCACCTCTTTGTTCCTCGGATTTAATTAAATTTTTGGTTATATAATAATAATAATAATAATCGTAATAATAATAATAAATTATCTCCTAACCTATTCAAAATGTCTATCTTGACGATCTATAGAACGAATAAATAGATAGAACACTAGTTATCTTTGTCATACTCGTTGTATTTATCAATATCTGTTCCATTTTTAGATAACTACAGACATAAATAACGATAATTTTCCTGTATATTAAAGACTTTGGTATATCTGAAAGAAGAAGATTAAATCTAAATTATGAATATCACCTTGACTCTCATTTTCAAGGTTCTTAGTCGTTCCACACCACCTCCTCTTTTATCATCAACAACAATAATAATAATAAAAACAACAATAGGTTAGAAAAAGATAGATATAGATGTGTTTAAATAGGTTTTTCGGATAATTAATTTTTATTAGTTTTACATTATCCTTTTTATTTATAAAAAAAATAATAATGGTAATAAAGCAAACTGTACAAATTAATAAACACTTTAGTGTTAATTACATGTTTTATTAATAATAATAATAATAATGATAGTATCGTGTTAGTACAATATCGAGTCAACTATGGAAATTTACCATAGAATTAAAAAGAAGAATATATCTCAGGTGGTAGGTACCTGTGTTGTGAATAAAGAAGGCAAAAAAAAACCCTAAATCCACCGGCTACAGGTAGTCCAAAAACCGTAACAATGACAATAAAGCGTATTGTATCGGTGCATCTTTATGGAAATTGCAGGTGCAACACGGTTTAATAAAAATTTCTAAAAGGACACGTCCGTTATTATAAGCCATAACAGGTTGTCACGTTCTACCGAATCACGAATCACTAATTCAACTATCTATCGGGTGTCAGTTGGGAAATTACGGAATTGTGCCGTTTTAGATGAGCCATACTGTATAGGCGTCCGGTTGCAAAGTTGGCTGTGACCGGCTGTCACTAAATTTGACAGTTATTCCAGGCCTGCTCGGTTTTTTGTGTTAGTTTTAAAGAAATCCCAGTTTTCACTGCAGTGGCGCTGGTTAACACCACAATTAAATTGTTTCCACTAATAGTTGGTAGAATTTCAAAAGAATAAAACTACTAATCTAGCAGGTCTTGCATTTGTCAAAAGGCCGAATCAAGTTGCGATACTACGTCAAGCCAGACTTAGCCAACTTTGGACACGCTGTATATGCGGAGCGGAAATGTAGAGAAGTAGGAAATCGAATTTCTACAAGGATAATTTTTATTTTTATCCACTTATTTATTTAGTTGGTTATTTTTATTCGTCTTCCAACTATATCTTTCCTACTTTTTGTTTTGGATTTGGTTTAACAAAAAAATTTGGTTTTATTTTCGACAAGAAGAAATCTTGACCTAGTTCAAGACGTTTCAATAATAAATTCGAAAAAAATCAAGGCTACTTTATTATTCAAACAATTTAGCGATATTGAACAATAAAAAACGAACAATTTTGGAGATTATCGAAATTTTCCCGGTTCCCATCGCAAACTTCAATTGTCCTGTGTCTAAAGTTACACCAATTTAAACATTTTCAATTATCTCTTTTAAATTTATTTATTATGTTGATTTAAACATCGTTGGGTTATTTTCGAATAAAATTAGCATTAATTTATTAATAGATAAGATTTATTATTAGACAAAATTCAAAATCAACATACGAAACGAAATCTATGGCTATGGTTGAAATTTCGGGAAATTCACCAATTAGAAATCGCGGAATCGGCGCAATTTTCGAAATTTATCGATTATTTTGAATTTCTCTAATTTCGATTATAATTAGAAAATTGGATTTTTTTGTAATTTATAATTGTATGAATTCAAAAAAATCAAGTCTATTTTGTTTAAATAAATCGGTGATAAATAAAAATTTGGGAAATTATCCAAAATCCCGGCTTCAACTTCATTTGTCTTGTGTCTAAAGCTACACTAATTTATACATTTTTATCTATTTTAAATTTGTTATTACTTATTCGATAATTACTGAATTATTTTCGAATACAATTAGCATTAATTATTCGATAAAATTTAAAATAATTATCGACAAATTAAAGGAAATCTAGTTGGCTATGGTATTAATTTGTCAAAATTCACCAATAGAAATCGCGAGGAATTGGCGCAAATTTTCGAAATTTATCGATTATTTTGAAATTTCCAAATTATAATTATAATTAGAGAATTAGACGTTTCAATTATAAATTATAAAAAAAAACAAGATTATTTTTTATTTCGAATACAATTAATTTATTATTCGACAAAATTTAAGATAAATATCGATAAATCAAAAGAAATCCAGTTGGCTGTATAATTTGTAGTAAATTTGTCAAAATTAACCAATCGGAAACCGCCAAGAATGGCGCAATTTTCGAATTTATCGATGATTTCCCGTTTGTCCAATCAATTTTTCTATTATAATTGAAAAATGTATTCAAGTTTAATTTAAAAACCTGTTCTATACGTGTGTACATACACACAGATAAGTGGACTATCCTTTTTCAACAATTCTTCTTGTTGTTATTATTATACGGGGTGATTCACGAAAGATTCCCGTCTAGATTTGTCTTGTAATTTCAATATATTGCAATTTTTTTAATAATACAAATGGTTTTTAAATTGTTAGCAATATTATAACCGGCAGTTAAGATTATGCAGCGTAAATTTTGTGAAATAAGGACAATTGGAGTTGTTTATAATTTAAAAGGGCTGTTTGGAAAGAATCGCCCTGTAGTTGTTGTTGTCATTGTTGCTTGATAGCTATGAGGCAATATAAGCACGATAATATATTGTGTATGCTGTTTGGAGATGGAAGAAATAAAGAAGACAGAGAGAAGAAATTGGAAAAAAACAACAACACGAACAAAGAAGCCCACTTATTATAGTACGAGTAATACAGTGGCCGAACCAAGGCCAGAACAGGTTTTCCTCTTTCTTTGTCTCTATTTTATATACAATTTTTTTCTCCAGTTAGTCCCCTTGAAATACAAGAAGACGTCGATGATGAAGAAGAAGAAATTCAACTTTGTTACAACGTTGCAGATTGAACCACAATCGTGGTGGCAATTAATTGTTGACGTCAAAACTACCGATTTTAAATCGACCACCGATAGATGGCGCCAGTTACAATCAGTCCTCATGAAGGAGGAGGTGAAGAAAATCAATTGCAATATGTGCAGATTTTACTACAATTGTACTGTTAAAGAATAATTATGACGTCACAACTACTGCAATTTAAATCGGGTATCAATAGATGGCGTTAATTTGACATTTCTATGAAAATCTTGATAAATCGAGTTTTCTTTCGATTATAATTTGTTTAAATAATTTATTATCTATTTTTAGATGCTGAGCAAACAACAAGATATAGTTTTTCAAGGCTGAATTAATCAAGTTTCTTCTATTTTCTTATTCATTTTATTCTTCTAAATCTCAATGTGTGTGTGTAGACCAGCATTATATAACCAAATTAACTTTTTTTTGTGCTACAGAAGGCACAAAATTCCCATCGCTTCCCCCAATCGACATCGTCATCTTAATCCCCCCGATCTACAACACAAAGAAACAGGCCAAGACTTTTTTTTGGGGTGGTGTTGAAGGGAACCAATAAACTACTCTAAACCTGTCAAATCGTTCTCGACGAGAAGATCTTACGAGATTTTACATAACAACAGCCATATGGGCGATCCTCCGGCCCATATGGTTGTTTTTTTTTTGGGTTTGTGGTTAAATCACCACTAGTCTAACAGGTATAAAATCCGAAGAATCCCACCATGTTTTCTAGTAATTCATCCATAAAACACCCATAAATCAACCCCTTTAGAATTTTAGTGGATTATACAGGCTGTATTGCAGTAGGCTATGATTCGGTTACTCGTAGATTCATGTCAATAAATTTGACGTTACCATGACAACCAATTGACGCATCTATCTCACTCTTTACAATTACATTGAAAAGAGACAAGATCATTGTCCAGCGTATGAATCAATCTACGACACCGAGATTAACGCATAGCCAATTCTACACCCTGTAGCAGCTTATTCTTGCTTATTTGAAAATATAAACAGTAACAAGCATCAATACACAGTTTTAAATAGTGTAATTCCAAGGCTAAATTGGCCGGGCATAAATTAACACCACTTAAAACTAATTGCGCATCAATTACTGTATAAAACAAACAGGATAATGTGTCTTTTTTATTATTATTATTACCACCACCACCATTAATAATAATAAATAGTAATAATAACAATAACAACAGCACTAGTTAGAGAGTAAGGTCAATTTTCGGTCCAATCAAATCTAGGCCGTTATCACCGACTGATAATCGTTTGTTTTTCGCTAAAAGAATTCGAAAAACAATCGTCAAGACGGCAAAATTAATGGATCATTGATAAAATCAATCATTATCAATTTTGCCAATAATCTTATCACAATTACTTTATTTGTAATAAATCTCGATTGGGATTTGGTCCTTCGAGCCGGATTCGTTCATAAATTTGATTAAAATCAATTTGTTTATTCGAGTTCCTCGATGAACAACAAAGAAAATCGAAAGGAACATGCGTGTATACGTTTACGTATCTCACCCCGGAATAGGGGCGAATTTCGGCCGGATTCATCGTATTTTGTTTGTCCCCACATCGACTCTACCCGAAACGACGATAAGGGTGAGATTTGTTCGGTTGTGGAGAATATTTTGATTGTGGGGCATCAAAACAACCCTCTTACTAGTGTTGTCATTCAAAATGACACACACATGTTTATATGATTGAAAATATGGGGTAGGGGGTGAGAACTGGGGGATTTCCGCCGGTCTTCATTATTCATCCAAATCGTAATTATCGACAATGATTGATATGTGAAAATGTACTAAAGGGGTTATTTCGATGATTATTCCAGTTATTTACGATAAAAAAATTAAGTAAGGAAAATTGTCGGCGCGGGTGTTAAACTGGAAAATTTATTCGTAAAGGAAATAACATTTCTATGTCCCATTTTTTCCCTTGTGTGATTTTCCATGTAATGCACAGGTGATTTCCTATGTGTGTAGGTTATGCGTTTTTTTTCCCCCGGCCTCTTCTTAACAACCGTAACAATTATGGGTGGTGAGGCTAAATTCCATCCAACCCCTAATAACAACCCCCATTTTAGCAATTTTCGATTTCATAACTTTACAGTTGGCTGTGGCTTGGCTAGATAGTGTCGTAGATTGATCCATACTCACTAATTTGACATTTGTTGATGTAATTTTGAATGTCCGAACAAAGCTACGACACAACGTTCCAAAGACATGGCCAACTGAAAAATAAAATAATAAAATCTAGGGGCGCTGGTGATTCTCTTTCCTTTTCTCCCCACCCCCTCCCTTTCTCTTTTCCGCTATTTCTAGATTGCAATCATACGATTGAATTTTGTAATATTGGTACACGTAAAGTATCGCCTACGATTTCTGAATTATTATTATTATTATTATTATTATTGTTCGTCAAGAATAATAATTGACTGGACAGCTGCATTGTTCATTTATATTATACAGGTTGTTCGTTGTTATTTTGTTGTTGGCTATAGATTTAGTTACGTATGTCGATAGTTTGATTCGACTGTTTGTTCCTAATAAATGTCAAATTTAATATTGTATGAACTAAGCTAAGACTACATGGCCTATTCTTCTAGTAGTAATAAAGTACACCCTGTATATAGCTGTCTCTTTTTAGCACACACTTGTTCTGCAATTAATTCAGAATACTAGATTTTTGTGTGTGTTAGAAAGAGACAGAAGACGAGTTCATTGATCCTAATTCACTTGTCTATAAATGTCACCTATTCTATTGTTTTAATTATTTTAATTCTTTTATTCTAATTAGAATTGTAAAAATATTAGAAATAGTGCGTTTATAGTCTAGAACAATTGTTAATTTTCAAATTGCACATTGATACCAATTATTAGGAAATTCCCTAAATTTATTATTTAGAATTATTCCTAATCGAAGTACTCCATGACTGCGAAACCTAAGTCGTTACTCAAACCAACAATTCATAGCCTACTTTGATCGACAATACTTTTAATCAACTGTGAAGGTGTGCATTTTTTTTGGAAACTAAAAAAGTATGAGCCAACCCTGATTTGATTTCACCCCAATTTTGTTTTCCTATATCATATGTGAGAGTTGGCCGTGATTTTTTACGTAGCATCGTAACTTTGTTCGGTTGCTCAACAATATGGCGGAGTGTGGACAAAGCTACGACACTACAAAACATGGCCAACTCAAGTAGAAGCAAATTTGTAGTTAGAGGTGACTCGATTGGGAATCGTGCGGATTAGAGTAAGGAAAACGGTTTTTCCTCACTTGGAAGTTGTTTTTTCTGGATTGTTATCCTGTAATTGTTGTTTTTTTGTGTTGAAAATCATCTGTGTAGAATACAAATTTATCTCATAATAAATTGCCTAAATATTTATGTTTTTTTTTTCTATTTTAAGTTTTTATTTGAATAGTTTTTCCTAAACATCTTGACCTTGGTGAAAATTTTTTTCGTCGATAAACAACGAAAATAGATTTCCGTTCATTTTCTTTAGTTTGTTTAAAAAAAAAGTTTTTAACGTTTTATTTTTTATTTTTTTTAATTGGATAATAAAGAAAAGTGAAGATTGACTAGAATATTTACGAGAAAATTTCGAGTGGAAAAAATAACAAAATAAATCACTATTTTCAGCTGTTTATAACATTCATTTCGGTAATATACAGGATGATCCACTATCAACTACCGAATTTAGTCTCATAGTTGGCCGTTTATTTCTTTTGTTCGAACACTTGATATATGTTTAGAAATCTAGTGAAGTATGAACAAAGCTACGACACTACGTACCAAAGCATGGCCTACTTACTTAGAACAAGCTTATGATTAGATAACATACTAAAGGCATAGCCAACTGCCAGCTAAATGACGGTAATATACAAAAATATTTCGCCTCAATATTTGACATTTGGTGATTGTATGAATCGATCTAAGACTAAGTACATACTCTATGGTTAGAATTAAACCATTTTTCTCTCAATTAGAATCCCATTGAAACTATAAAGAAATAAAAAGTACGTTTTTGTTTTTATAAAATAACAAAATAGGATGCCTCACACGCTACTACATGGACTGCAATAACAAAATATTTTCTAACCTAAATTTAAGTGTCCTAAGCAAAATTATATAACCTAAAACAACATAAAAGAACTGTTGGCTATGCTTTGGTTGCATTGTGTCGTAGATTGTTTCACACGTATATTTGAAATTTGGCAAAATACAAATCAATCTGCAACACTACAAAAGTAAACGAGTTGAAATACACCCTGTATATTGTACTAACAACAACAATAAATTTTATTGTTTAAATAGCCAACTGTCATGTCCAAAAATAGCGTAAAAATCCTGATAACGTTATCGTTAATATTCAACAAATCAACAACAACAACAAAAAGAAGGAAGAAAAGGGTTGATTTATCGACAAAAAAAATCATAGCCAATGTGATGTTGATTATTTTCAGGAAGGAAACAAAACAAGATCCGTCAAGGGCGAATTTGATTGCGCCCACTAGATCACACCACAAACATGGTAAATTGACGTTTATTTAACATAAAAAAAACTGAATTAATCAAAGAAAAACTTGTCGCACTGATGGTCGAGTTGCAAATTTCGCTTTTCAATCGAATCAACAACAATTAACCTTGATTGTGTTGTTGTAATTGATACAATTAATTGATTTTTTGAACGAAGAAAATCGTGTAATTAAGTTCATGTTTTTGTTGTTTTTTTAGGATCAAGACCTGACTCAAATCCGTCCGAATTGTCCTCTATTGGCCACCAAATTATTCCACGCCTTATTAAAAATGCGGTGATCATATCGCGGCGATTACGTAATGGTTCTCTATACCGAAATTAATCCAACACACACAAAAAAGAGGATAAATCGAACCATGGGTAGAGGGGCGGTTGGTTGGGGAACCGGTAGGAAAAAATAGCAACAGCCCATTTCTATATCTGTGTTCTTTGCCAAGGCCAAGGACACAGTACAGTGCGCACGCCTGTTTCCAACAGCTGTTATTGATTACATATAGTCAACATCATCATCATCATTGAGATCAGCATGGAGCAGCGATAAGAACCGCTCCATCTCCGCCTGTTCCTCCCAATTTCTCCCTCATACTCCTGCTGTGCGTTTTCCTACAGAGTGTACAACAATATTTCACTTCATAGTTGGCCGTGCTTTCATTACTTCCTGTCGTAGATTACTTCATTTTACCAAATTCAAGTGCCTGAAGAGACTTACGTACTACTTCCCTAATCACAGCCAACTACTGTAGAATATCACTGCAACACGGGTAAATTTAGAGCGAACATTCAGTCGTATTCTCTAACTTTACAGCAATTCGTTACCATGACAATTTTGAAGATCAAAAGGCTCTTTAAACAGACAGTCGTATTCTCTAACTTGAGATCAACAGTATTATATTCTTCAAACAAATCCCCCTGCTGTGCGTTTTTCTACAGAGTGTACAACAATATGTCACTTCATAGTTGGCCGTGCTTTCATTACTAACTGTCGTAGATTACTTCATTTAATCAAATTCAAGTGCCTCCATACCAAATCACAACCAACTGCTGTAAAGTATCACTGAAGCGCGGGTGAATTTCGAGCGAATATTCAGTCGTATTCTCTAACTTTATAGCAATTCGTTACCGTGACAATTTTGAAGATCAAAACCCTCTTTAAACAGGCAGTCGTATTCTCTAACTTGAGATCAACAGTATTACATTCTTCAAACAAATCTTCACAATTCAATTCAAAAGAAACTGGCAATCTTTAACGTTATCATAGTAACGAATCACCGAAAAGTTACAGAATACAACTCTATAACTATGTAGAATACCGTTGTTATGGTAACGGATCACAAGAAAATTAGGGATTTTTGCTAACAACAATCTAATCGTACAAAATCGACCGTTTTCGGGAAAATATTCAACTTCCGCTAATTTCGATTTCCACTCGCGCCCTAGGGGTGGTAGTGGTGGTGGTGGTGACGAAATTCGAACATGGCAACACACCCCAATTTAATTATCCAATGATTTCGGTCAATTGTGGAAAATTCTGGTAAACACAATGTTGACAAAATCAAAGGGGTGGTAAAATCTGGAACGTTTCGATTTTTAGCCGGTTGAAGGAAAAACAACCCTTAGTCACTGTTTCAACCCTCTTCGTTTGAATATTTACCGATTCGCCCAGTTTGTTTCGACTGACATACATCTGTTTATTGTTTTGTTTTCCATCCCCCGAAAATGATGTCAAAACAACTGTTTAAAAAGTGAAACCAATCTGGGTTAACTATACAATTTTCCACCCCATTATTACTAGGGTTCAATTTATTATTTATGTGTAGATATTTAATACAACCAGTAGATCGTATAGACTTTAATACTACCCGCATATTTTGTTGTTTATTATGTGTAATTAATGTGCATCTAATCATTTAATTATAATGTAGAAAGGGGGTTGTTGATTATAAGGGTAGGAAAACTTTCAAAAATGTATACGCCGAAAACTATTCCACATAATTTGGTTGTATGAAAATCGAATAATTCTTAATAATAGGGGGTTGTTTAAACGCACTTAAATTTGACGATACGATCTAAGGGTGATTTTATCACCAGCGCAGTCGTCACGCTACATCTATCCTTTGATTATTCTACGCTCGCTAGTCGCACAGGCGCACAGTAGTTCTCTTTGTTTCCAGAAATTAGGGTAGTTTTACACTAAAATATAAAATAGTATAATCGAGACTTAACCCCTTGATATATAGAAATCAACCCTTTAATTCGTTCTAATTTCTTCAAATTTGAATTGTACACCTGTATATTTATTTAACAAAAGACAATCAGTGATATATTTCCGCGATATGTTTCGAATCAAACTGCCATTACTGTATAATCATCATTTAGAATTATTACTCGTAGTTGGCTGTGTCTTAGTTCCATATTGTCGTAGATTGCTTCATATTTTACTAAATCTGACATTTATCAATGCTTTTTTGAATAAAGCTACGACATCTCGTAAATCAAATAATGAATAAACAAATATTTGTTAACATCAAATTAGTTTTAACTTTTTTTTAAACTGCTACACCTGTATATTTAACAAAAGATAATCGTGAATATGTTTGAAGTTAAATTACCACTATTGTATAGTATTCATTATTTAGAAAGAGTATCCAAGTTGACTATGCTCGGTTACGTAGTTCGTAGATAGGTCCACATTTTGCTAAATTAGACTGTTGTGGATGCATTTTTCTAGAATATGAATCAATCTACGACACCAACTGTTGTACATCCTGTATTTTAACAATTAATTAAAACGAGATAGAAGACAATACAATAAGAGGTTATTTTTAAAATAATGAGAAAAATAATAGACTAATGAAAAATGGAAATAAAGAAAGAAATAAAGATAGAATTGCTGTAATAATCTGTCAGGTAATCATGCGAACAGCTTTAATCATATTACCTATTATTATTTTAGTGTTCCATAGAACTAAACGAAAATATAGACCAACTAACATAAAAGTCGTACCGTATCGATAGAATCGTAACCTATTTTAACAACAATCAGCGATTAATTCACAAATAAAACGAATCTCCAACAAACAATGAACTCGGTTTGGCAAAAAAACGAAAAATACGCCAAATTATTGGAGAATCATCGACAATTTGAGCGGATCTCTACGGAATTTCGTCACAATTCTATCGATATGGTGGTAGTAGACCGGTTGAGATCAATGAACTTTTGGCAAGATCAGCTGAGCGGATGCTGTGCACTGTAAATTAACACATACAGATACGAGTACTGGTTATACAACATCATTTAAAAAAAAAATGATTAGACAATGGGCCTTTATTTTTTTACACATGCATGTGTATAAATTCGACGAAAAACAGAAAAAAAATGGACGATATAACAAAAGAATAATATCGGCCATTACGTTCGTTCATTGTTTCCGAGCAAATTTTCACAGCTGTCTTGATTCTTCCATTAGATCTGTTATTAACATTATTATTATTGTTAAAATAAATAAATAAATAAATAAATGCAGTGAACGTAGAATTAATTAAAAATCTGGACATGTTTGATTTTTGTTATTTAATAAAACAACACGTATTGCATCCGACACTTATACTAAACAGAAAAAAAAGAAAACAAACAAAACAATAAATACAAAACGTTACAGAATAACAATTTATTATTAAATTACTACTATTACTACTATTATTGTTAACACTTTATTTGTACGTTTGTTGAAATTAAAAAATACAATTTTCTAGTAATATTTTAGCAGGCTTGCCAATTTAATAGTTGTAACCTCCAAATTTTTGATACTGACGTAACGTCGGTATTAACAGGTGTACCAACAGAAAAAATCGCCCTTACAGCCCAAAATTAACAAATGTTAGTGACTTTTGGATGGTTACATTTCAAGTGTCAAAATTTTGTAATTAACAGTGAATTTGGTATCGTCGAATTTCAACAATTACGACCTAAATAGAATTAAAAATGCCCCAAAACCGGGCAATATTTCAACTTGTCTGTAATCTGGCTAGTGTTGTTTCCAACAAACGTGTTAATTTCCGTTCATTTTCTGATTTAAAACGAATCCTAACCTAGATTCGGGTTCGATTAGTCAGTTTTTCGAATTTTTCCGTGTTATTTTGATAAAAATGCGGATAACGAATGGGCGCATTTGGGCCAAATAAGTGTCGCAATTCATCATTTTGACCACTATTGTCAAGTAACACCGAAGACTGTCGAATAAAAAAAAAGAAAAGAAAATCCACGTGTAGTGCATTTTTATAAATGGAAAATGGATTTTTCTTGATCTGCATCCAGAAAACTATCAATGGCGGCAATAATAGTAATAATTAATTATGATAATAATAATAGTGACGGTAATTGTGGATGGAGATGGAGTTTTGATTTGGATTGGGTCCAGTTTTGGCGGCAGTGGGGGGCTGATTATTAAAAATACCATCAGGAAATTTCGAAAGAATTTGTTAGAGAAAATCGATTTTTTTTTTGTTTTTTTTTCGAATGCAGTTGAAAATTATTCAAATTTTTGGTTATTTCAGAAGATTTGTGGTGATGTTTTCGTCCTCGGTTCGAAAACTTGCATAAACAAACCAATAAATAATTGTATAGATGTGACAAATTATGATAATTAAGCATTAATTTGCTGATATTTGATTGGTGAATTTGGTCATTGTTATTTTTGCTCCAATTGGGGAATTTTGGGAGACCTTGCCGGGCTCAAATTTCGGAAATTTTGCCCCAGCTCAATAAGAGTTTTGGGTCAAAAATTTGATTCTTATTCCAGTAAATTGGGTTTACTTTATATAACAGAAGTTTTCCCCTCGTCCTCAAATTTAGCTCTAACTCAAATATGGCGCAAATCTGAGTTTTTTATTATAATTTTGGCCCTTGGACCACCAGAATGGGCTTATTTTAAATAATAAAATTCTCTCCTCCCGTCATTGATAGGAATTTTATTTTCAACAAATCATGATGAGAGGTTTTCAAGGAGCTCTAATTTCGAAAATTTAGCGTTTCCTAACTGAAATGTGACGTAAATCAGTGAATTTTTTGATCATAATTTTGGCACTTGGACCACCAAATTGGGCTTACTCTAAAAAATTTTTCTTCCTTTGTGAACAGGAATTTTATTTTCAACAAAGAGAGACAAATTTTAAAAATTGAGCCCTTCTAATTGAAATATTAACCAAATAAGTGAATTTTAGCCCTTAGATCACCAATTTGGACTTACTTGAAATGAAGGGAATTTTGATTTCCAACAATTGCGTTGAAGAGTTTCCAAGGAGCTCAAATTTCGAACTCATAATTGGGTCATAATTTTGGTTGTTACTCCAGTAAATTGGGTTTAGGATTTTGAGTAACAAATTTAGTCCTTTCTAGCTTAAATATGGCGTAAATCAGTGAATTTTTTGCATTAATTCTTGTCCTTGGACTATCAAATTTAGCCTACTTTAAATATCAAAAGTTTTTTTCTTTCATTCATGGGGACTTTATTTTTAATAAATCTCCAGTAAATTGGGTTTAGGGCTTTAAATAACAAATGTAGCTCTTTATAGCTTAAATATGGCGTAAATCAGTGAGTTTTTGTCATAATTTTGGCCCTTGGACTATCAAATTGAGCAAACTTGAAATATCAGAAGGTTTTCTTCTTTCATTCATGGCGACTTTATTTTCAATAAATTTTGTTTCAATAAATGTTGCAGAAGCACAAAGTGCAAAAATTTAGCCCTTTAACTCAAACATCACACGAATAGGTGAATTTTATGTTGCAATTTTAGCCCTTAGAACTTTAATTTGTGCTTACTTTAAACAACAAAAGTTTTCTATCTTTCTTTTGATTTAGAACAACTTTCCTTTAGAGACCTTTCAGGAACGCAATTTTCAAAAGTTTCGCCCTTTTCAACTCAAACTGTACTTTAAATAATCAGAGTTTCTTCGTGTTCCTTAAAGGAACTTGTGATCTTTGCATTAAAAAATCTGGCAGAGCCTCAAATTGCGAAAATTCCGCTATTTTTAACCCAAATGTAAGTCAAAAATGTGAGTCTTGTACTTTTAGGCCGCTAAATTGAGTTTGTTTTGAATAATTTTTCCATCTTCCTCGATTTTCAACAAAACCCGTTCAAAGGCATTGCAATCGCTCAAATTTCGAAGAATTCGCCCTTTCTCGTCCAAATTGAACGCGAATAATTTTGGCCCCAAATTGGACTTGTTTTAAATTAAAAAAAATAGTCCAAAATCGCAAAATTAAACAAGTATCAACAACTTTTCAGGTTCAAAGAGAAACCCAATTTTTTTTTATCAAACCATAAATCATCGAGATTACAAGAACACGTGTTTTTCTGATAAGATTACGAAAAAATCCAACAAATTTGTGTCTTCTTTTGGAATTTCCGGGTGAACTGATTCTTACCGGATACAAAAATTAATCATCAGTCTCGTGGAAGCCTCCGAAATTTTGAAAAATTAACCCCAAAAACCCACACTGTTCCCCGAATTGGCAACTTAGAAAACAAAGTCACTTGGTATATTAAAAAAATCTTCAAATTTTTCTTGAATAAACTAAAAATAAATCCGTTCTTGAGTTGATCTCCAAACTAACAATAACCCAACAAATGAGTCGTATATTTTGGGAATTCTACAAGAATAAAAACAAAACTACAATTAGAAATAAACAAAAAAGCAATGTCCCGCTTTTGTTCCCTAATTCCATCTAAATTCGAACAAAACAAAAATCAATTCCTGGACCTTCCCCACGGTATAATTGACGGCTCTAATATACCGAACTGGCAATCGCACCAAAAACACCCCAACCATTTATTAGCCAACTTGTTGAATTTTGTTTTTGAAATATTACAATTTACCAATTGATTTAATAATAGAAATCACGCCACCTTTTCGTGGAAAAGAGAGAAAAGGGGTAATTAACAACGCTTAAATTTGGTTTTTTTGTTTAAACAAAGAAACGAGGGCGAATGAGTCAACTTTCTCTGGGACGTACGGTATGATGATGCAATTCTTTCATATCTTTACACTGCGAAAAAAACGATAATTTATTCAAATTAATTAAAATAAATAATAATAATAGTTGGAATTAATCAATTTTTATACAGTTGACGTCACTGTTTCATTTACTTTTACAAAAAAAAAAAAAAACTAAAATTTTCGATAAATGTTACCAAGTCGGAGTATAATCTAGTAGGGAAGCCAATTTTTTAATTTGGGAAACAGATGAAAAAATGGGCGAGAGAGGGAGGGTTATGAAATTTGAAACAAATTGAACAAAGATAGAGATAGAAAACAGTCAAGGACTTTGTGTACGTGGTAGACACCATGGCACCGCTCTCGATTACTTTGAAAATACATAATTATAGTCATAATTATAACAGTAAAAGTACGATAAATGGGAAAAATGGCGCTTTATACCCTTTGTTGTTGTATTATAGAAAAATCGAATTATATTCATGTTAATTAGACACAGGTAGCTAGATGATGAGTCAACGTAATTAGAGCAGAGATTTTGCATCATTCTACATACAAAAAATTATAAAATGAATCACTTTTTGTGCGAGCTTAGAAAATCCAATAATTTCTAGAATTATTTCAATTATTGCACCATAATTTCACTATTGTGGTGAGGCAAAAATTGAGGAAATTGTGGAGGTGTTCGTGGTACAATTATTAGACATTTTTTTTTTCTATAAAATAAATGATAATTCCATATCAATTCCTACGAATGATTACAATTGATAAGGGAATTGTGCAATTTCACAGCTGTATTTTCCACATATTTTAAAATACGATAAATTTGATCACCTTTATTACTCATAGAATATCGACAATTCATCCGCGAATTTATCGAAAATTCCCAAAATTTGATAAACAATGACGCATCCGCCATTTTTGCTAATAAAACAATGAATTCTATTGTACTCGTTGTACAAAGTTGGCTATAATTTAGTTAGGTTATGTCACAAATTTGACATTTGTAGTTTTGTCCGAACAAAGCTACGACTCTATATCCGAAAAGCATGGCCAACTAGGCGTATTTTAGATTTGTACGATTCGATTTTCACTAATTGTAATTGAAAAATTATGAAAGTTATTTTTAATATAGGAAAAAATCGAGTTTTCACCGATAGAAATTTTTGTTGAAAATACGCTTTCCAATGTTGTCCATTTATGTAAAGTATCTCTACCATATTTGATTGATCGTAAAAAAATAGAAATAAAAAAAATGATAATCATACATAATAGAAATCAAATTTTTCAAATAAGCACGACAAGATTGAAGAAATTACAAGTGGAAAGTAAAAAAAAACAACCAATGACCCAATATTAATTACAATTATAAAAAGAAATAGATTATAGTCGTACTGTAACAACTTGACCGAAATTCAACATTATATCGATTCACTCACCGAATTGATTTAGAACAATCATTAGTTCTAAATTAGGGCGCAAATTTGAAAACAACCAATGACTTACAATTAGAGACACGTCATTGAAACCTTTTGGTCATTCCAATGCCAACTGAGCATAGTTACTAGATTAAAAATTATTCCAATAAGTGAGTGAATTTAGTATAACGATAGTTGGCTATGATTTTAATGAATCGAGTCGCAGCTTGTTTCCTATTTTACTAACTTTTCTAATGTCCACTTGAAGATTAAACTATCATCGTAATTAAAGAATTACAATTATAATTCGACTAATTTACCAAAGGTAGTCAAGTCGACAGAATTTTTTAATCTAGAAGCTAATAGATTGGATTTAGTCAAGGCAATTATGGACGACTATATTCAAAAATCGTCCATTTATTGTGATTTGAAGAATTGATAAACCTCTGGGGCTACAATTAACGATTTTTTATCATCAGGTGTCTGGTCAAGTTGCTTATGAACAATTAATAATTTTGTTTCACTATTAGCGGGAATTTTACAAAATTATTTATAAAACGATTTTTTAATTGTTATTTAATCGCTAGATGGTGCCATTGTAGCGGCGGTAAATTTGAAATTAGTCAAGTTGGTTGTGAATAGGTATATATTGGCGGTAAATTAAAAAAAAACAATTGCCGTAATATTGTAGCGGCAAATTTGAAAGTTGTGTATATAAATTGAAGTTTCAATAATAAAATACGATTTGGTCGAGTTAGTTGCGAACAAGTAGACAAGAGTTTTGTTCGATTTCTTCATCAATAGATGGCGACAAATGGCGGTAAATTTGAAAATATTGTTGCACGTGACGTTCAAGATGGCGTTATATTGGCGCTAAATTTGAATTTTAAGCAAAATTGCAAATTCATTAAAATACAATTATTGTGAAATTCAAGTACTGTCTAGGTCTTATCAGTGATAACTATATGAGGTCAAAATTTCGCTTTATTAAGTACATATACTATGAGAAAAGCCTTAATTATTTGTTTTATAAAGAGGATTTTCGTTTTTAAATTCAATTTTATCAAGATTGATCCGTTTATACTAAAAATAATTGAAGATAAAAATCCGGTAGTGTTTCGTGTTTTGTTTTCGATGATAATTAATAAAAGAAGAACAACATTTATTGCATCATTTTCGAATCAATTTATCTCTGAAAATTTAGTCGAAAACAATTGCTTAGAGGTTGATTAATAATAATATTAACGATAATAATAGTAATAAAAATATATGAACGGAAAATAAGTTTATCAACATCAATCAGGGGCACGAATCCAAATTGCGTCAATTTAAAAATTTTAAAAATCCCTAAAAATAGAATTGAATAAAAACAACAGCCAGAAATGATAAATCGAATAAAATCAACTCAAGTGGCGAGCTTGAAAACAACAAAGAAAACTTTGAAAATCCACCTTTGCCGGTTTCCCAACCAAATCGAACCGGGTAAACGGAAGGGTGATGACCCTTCTAAACTCACACATTAATCGAACGCAACAAAGACAAAATAACCCCTAATTAATTTGTTAGAATCGAAATTATTTTCAAAAAATCGATAATTCTGCACAAATTGGGGTTGTTAACCGGAAATTTTGGAAATTCAAGGGTGCAATTGATTTTTTTTTAAATAAATGTGAGCCTGTGATCACGTAGGCCAATCCAGTTGCCTCGATTATCTGTTGTTTTTGCCGGCCGGCATATTTTGGTGGGGGACGGTTGTTATAAATAGCCGGCACAGCTGATCCGGTTGATAGTTGGCCGCTAGTTGTCGTATCGAGTAGACACAATTCAACTGTTATTTGGCCGTTGCCTACTAGAATTTTCTTTCAATTTGGGAAATTTGAAAATTTTTGGAAATCATCGCGTGTGATTTATTTCTAATCAATTTCTGAAAATAATGGAAGTTATCGCTTTTAATAATCAATTCAACAATAATATCGGAGGTGAGTTATTATTATTAATATTATTATTATTAGGGGTAATATTGGTGAAAGGGTAGATTTGGGGTTTTCCGATTGTGGAAAGCTGGGTTCGTAACGTTGACCTGGTGTGACCTCGCTTTAGTGCGCTTAGCAACAGAGTTTCACTTGAAACTGGGCGCTTTCCTTTCATCATCCTCTTCAATTCAACAACAAACAAAACTGAATCTCGATTTTGATTACAGAAATCGAACCGCCAGTGTCCGAGATCACCGAAGATTTGGTAATTGAAGCCCTATCGAAGAAATTGGCAAACGAATTGCGCAAAGCGAAGAAGATCCATTTAGAGTGCGGTGAAGTTCTATTGCCGACCGATTTAACCAAATCCCTGGCGATGGACGTTTATAAATTGGCCGAAAACGAACCGTACGGCCTTAAAGGCTGCACGATATTCATCAATTTCGACGATATACACAATAAGAAACGTGTATTGAGTATATTGAAGTGTGACCCAACAATACCGTCGACTTTCGAAGTGTTTTTAACGTTGAAACAGACTGTAAACGGGTGGAATTCGTTCATCCCACAGTTCTTCAAGTGAGTTTCGACAATTCAAACGAATTTAACCCGATTTAATTTGCAATTTTTACAGGAAAATGACCAAAGGTGGGACTGTAATGATCTCGTCCGAGTACGATTTAGAGAAGAAGAAATTGTATCGTTCATACGACGATTAAACGTCCACATTTCAATCATTAGAATTTCACGTTTCATCATTTTATCAGAGAGAAAATTGTACCTTGATAAACAAAGACTGAATTCGCATGAGTATTGCTTCACCCTTTATTTGTTCTTGTATAAGTTTTAATTTGTAAAAATCATATCGAAAATCCTCGACCATAAGTTAGTTGTGATACAAAACAAAACAAAAAAAAACAAAAATATTTTATATTACTCTATTATGTTATTATTATTATTATTATGTGTGTGTTAATTGATTGTTTCTTCTCTATGTGATATTAGATAACGAAAAGCGACCGATTTTGGTTCTTGGAAGATAATTCGAACGATAATCACCGAAATTCGTTTCAGTATTCGGTTTTTAGTTGTTTTTCAAGAGCTGAAAATTTTTGTAATAGATGACTTGATCTCAAGTTTCGAAATTTTTTATGTCATTATTAATTGATTAATTAATTATAGGGTAGTTTTTTTGTGTAAACGAGAGAGAAAAGTGGAAAAACCGTGTGATAGTTGTACACAGAAGCTTTTTTTATATTAAAAGAAAATCTTTATAAAAGTAACGCTGGAAATTCGTTCTGTTGTCCTCCCAACCGCCTACTTTTCCTTCTAATTATTTTTCAAATTGTTGGACAAGTTTATAGAACCGGTTACGAGGATGTTTATTTAATAGAATTTTATTTTTCTCGTCGATCTTTCCACTTGATTTGCCTTAAAATAGTTTCATTTCCATTAAAATCCATCTAATTAGTTTTGAAATAATAAATCAAAAAGTAAAAGACACAAACAGCAATCAAGGCCGATACGCGTTATCGCCGCTATTTGATTTTTCTCAATTTCTCAACAATTACGACAATTTTCACCCATTTATCACGATATTTTGTTTTTCTAATTTTATCACAACTATTAATATTTTCTATAGGTGAGGGATTATCGCCGGCATTAAGGCCGGTTCGTATTCGACGTGAAATAAAGCTGAATTCACACTGGATAATGTCGAATTTAAATCGGATCGCAGTTGGTCATGCTTTTCGTCACGTAGGTTTGTCGCTTGATAAATTCCAAGGCCCGCTAGGTGTTTGAACTGGTAGTGTGTAATGATGGAGAATTTAGTAGGCTATGGAATGTATGGACAGAGTTACGACACTACGTTATCAATTTCACGGTATTCCTTCTCGCGGTAGCCTATGATTTTGTGAACGTAGGTCAACTTCTTATTTCAACTCTATAATCTGTTGAAACAAGAGAGGAGAAATAACATGAAACACCTGTATATATTTGTTTCAGTTGAATATACAGGGTGTACAACATTATTTAAGCTGACTTGAACGTAGATCATCTTATTTCAGCTTAGCAATCTGCATTACCGACATCCTCTTATTTCAATAGCTTGTCAATGCAGATTACAGATCTGAAATAAGAAGCCGACCTACGCTCACGAAGTCATAGACTACTGTTGTACATGGTGTACAATAATATTTCATTTCGCAGTTGGCATTCCTGTATAAAGTCGTAACTTGGTTCATATTTTATCACACGACAATGATGATATTGTCATATAGTATCGTAACTTAGTTCGGTTGTTTGAAAAACACCAAGGCCTGTTAGATTAAAATTTGGAAAACTATAGAAGAGTGTAATGTTGAAAGATCTAGTAGGCTTTGAAAAATATATCGACAAATATCGAAACGTACGAACAAAGCTACGATACTTTGTACAGGGTGTACAAAGCTATTGCATCTGACAATTGATGTTTTTGTTGTATTGAGTCGTAGCTTGATTCATACGTTATCAGATGACACTCTAATGATATTATCTCGTAATTGGCCATGACTTGTCACGTAACCTCGTAGCATAGTTCAGTTGTCTGAAAAATATCAAAGCCTGTTAGATCTAATATTTGGTACATTTGGAAGACGCTTATAATTAGAAGCATAGCCAACTTTTGTACGTTCTGTACAGTTTGCAGTTTTATATGCTCAGCTTGGAGTTGGCGATGGATTTGTTGTCTAAAGTCGTAGTTTGGTTCATATTTTATCAGATAGTAACAGTTGGCTATGATTTTTTCGCTAGAAATTCCCGAAAATTCAAGAATTGTGCTCTAAAATCGACGGAAATTCTTAAAATTGTCCTATTTTCAAAGGTTAACACCCAAATTCGATAGAAATTAATAATTTAGGTCGAAATTTACTAAAATCTCTAAAATTATTTAGAAGAATTGGACGATTTTCGATGAAAATGCATTAAAGTGAGTGACAGATGAAAGATTCGCGCATGCGCATAATTATTTTGACATTACCCTTTGTAAGTAGTACAAATTATACAATATTTAACCTCAAAGTTGGCTATGCTTCGTTAATTTAGTGTCGTAGATTAATTCGTATTTTACTAAATTCTTTCAAACATCCGAACACTGCGAGTCAAAGGTACATATAAATTGTGAGGTTAAATATCGGTGTACATTCTAGACAAAAAGTGCAATAATTAATATTTTAACTGAACAAAGAATCGTTTCGTAATAGGACTCATTACGTGATAGCGAAGATAAAGAAAACACTTGACGCTTACACAGACATGAACAGCGAAGAGTGAAGGTAAGTTTGAATTATCATTCATTTGTTTTTTCTGGAATCATCAAACAGACAACTGAAAATATGTTGTTCTATTGAAATTAATAGATTTATTATTAAATAATAATAGTAATAATGATAATACAGAAAAAATTGCTTATGATTATCGTTGTTGATCATAAATACACCATTTTGACCAATCCAATTGCGTTCTATTTTTAGATTTAAATAGTTGTTTTCAATTTAATTTTCTCATAATTACATGATTAATGATTGATAATTAATCAAAAAATTATGAATGAAAAAATAGAAGGCGGATAAAATCAACCGATAATAACAAAACACTCAAAATTAACAAAAGTGTAAATATTGATTTTGAGGTTAAAAATCATTATTATAGAAATCTAATTGGAGACCTTTAAGAGGTTAAAATGTTACAAAAATAGACCATCAAATATCGTACAATCAAAAACGTAACAGCAACGTCAATTATTTTTAAACACTAATTTGTTGACCTACTGGAAATAGTACTTACACAAGGTGTATAAAACGCTATTGCATCTTGTAGTAGGTCTTGCATTTGACAGATGTCAATTAAAAAACAAACAATCAAAGCAAGCTATGACGCTATGTAACCAACGCATGGCCAACTTATACTTGTAAATTCTAATTGACAGATGTCAAAATAACAATACTACCAATATTGTAAAAGTACAACACTATAAAAGCACTAAAAATAGTGCCTTTACGGTGGATATTTGATTTTTTTGGATTGTACGATACAAAAGTGCTATCTTGGTATACATAAAGACACACACATGACAGGAAACATGTGTGCTTCTTATTACACATTTTAAGATGACATAAAACAGAGAGTTGTTTAATTATAACGAACAACTATATAGAAATTTACTATTAATATTATCATTGGTATCATGATAAAGGAACAAAAACAAAGGAAAATGATTAACAAAAACAATGGACTTCTAGAAAATCTCCACCAATCGATATTGATTTATTCATAATATTTCGTTTTCGTGTTATCAATACATCCATTGTTCCCCAGGTATTTCCATACACGTTCCTATTATTATCATTATTATTATTACTATTATTACTCATCCTTATTTTGTTACCATTTATTCTAAAACGAATTATTTAAATCAATAATTATCAAGTTGTTGTTGTATAAATAATGGAATGGACGACATGTGTCAATTATAAATACCAAATGTTCCAAGAAGTGTAAATTTTGGGGAGAAAACGATAATAGATGGCGCTGCTTTGCTTGTATACAGGACGATTCAGTATCGAAGTCGAGTGGGGTGCTTTTACGGGTGGTTTGCGACTTAATTTGCATTAGAAAATAGAATTTCGTGTTAAAATCGGAATAAAGACAAGGTGTTCCGTTTGAAATGGATAATTAGAGGTATTTTGAAATTAAAAGGCCAGTTTTGGCGCAAATTTGGTACGGAGTGCCAATTTTTAGAAAATTTGTGGTAACACTTGTTTTGAAAAAAAAAAAAAAAACAACAACAATTTAGGGCAAATTTTGAAGTTTTGCTAAATTTTGGAATAGAAAATTTTCAAAGGAAACAAATTTTTGAATCTTTCTTTGTTGGATTTGTTCTAAAAAGCAGATGATTTAGCACAAATTTTGTAATTTTGATCTATAGTGCTAGATTTTTCGAAAATAGTCACCATGAAATTTCTAAGTTTTCAAAATTTTCACGAAACATACACAATACAGATAAACAAAATTTTGAATTTTGTCTTGCAATTTTGAGAAATTTACACCAATCCTAACCTAAAATTTTCAAAAAATTGCAAGTAAACAACGAATTGATATTTTAACAAATAGTGAGACATCCTGTATCCCATCTATGTTCCTATTACCATTCGCCCCTACAGTATAATAGTTTAACCCCAAAATACAAACATGGAAGTGATAATTGAATCAACAGTATCAATTATGCCACCCATAATAACCTAAAAAAACAAAATTTTCAAAATGAAGGACTACGATACAAAATAACCTCAAAATTATAAAATTTGTTTATTTGTTTTTTAGATTTTTTATTGTTAAATTTAACGATAATCTTCAAAATCATAGCTATCTCGTTTTATTTTTATTTTTTTAATTACGTTTGTGTGCAATAATTTCCATTTTAAATGGTAAACAATTATTTTTAACTACAATTAAAAACGATAAAAATAGAGATAAATGCTGTAGAAAAACATGTCTAAAGAACAATTGCACTTGTTTTGTTTTCCAATCAATATCATTAAAATAAAAAATTAACCACGATAATAATAATAATATTAATAACAATAAATAATAATAATAATCACAGATAGTGAAATGTAATATGGATGGACCCAGCCAAGCATGTTTGACCTGGAATTATAGATTTTATTCAAATTAAAATTTGATTTGTTTGCGAAATTTATACAGACTGTCCTATTTCGAAAACAATCCCATTATTTTGATGGTGCTGTTGTTTTTTTATTAATTTCCACAATAAAATAGGTCAAATTGGATATAAACAAACAACAGAACACGTTTCGTTTTGATTAATCTGGCATTCCACCTATATAATTCATCATCACTTAAATAAATTGTCATTAAAAAAAAATTGCTAGGTTAGTTGCGCAGTATCTTGCGCAATTGTTGCTTTATTTGATTTATTGACAATTTTTTTATCAAATTGTACAGTCAAACTAAATTTTGGATGTATGAGCTGGAACGTGCTGTGTACAGAGTTTGTAAAGGTACCCCCTCTCGTAGTTGGCTCTGTTTTAGTTACATAGTGTCGTAGATTGGTTCGTAAGTTACCAAATTTGTTAAATTTCCCAATACTTTGTTGTCTATTTCTTAAAGTCTCACAAGAAGCACACTTTTGATATGGCGGCAATTTTGATCACAATGGCGGTTTTTATCAAACAAATTTTGAATTGTGAGGTTGGTAACAGATTTTCCACTGAATGTTGGTAGGACTTGATAAACAAGATATCGATGTTATACAGCAATACAAAAATCTAGCAAGCTTTGGTTAAATGTCAAATTTAGTAAAGTATGAATTAAGTTACGACACATAACTAACTTATAGCCAATTATATAAGTGGTGAAATATTATTGTACACCCTGTATTAAAGTATCATCAATCTTCTTTGGATTATAATTTGTTGTAATTTGAAATGTTGATAACAAATCAAATTCTATTGTTTTGTAGAATTGTTATCTTTCTTTCCCCCTCTCTTTCAATTTCCACTGTCTTTCTCATAATTTTGCTCCGGTACAAAAATAAATCTACAAAAACCAAATCATTTGAAAGTTGGCAATTTCTAAAACACGAACATGATTCATACTTTCGATAATCTTCACAAGTAATTAACTTTTTCTACACGGTTTAATTTCGTTGTTATATCGGTCTAATTTGTTAATAACGACTTATTATGAGTCATCCATTCTTGTTAGTCAATCAATCGCTAGTTTCCGATACTCTTTCACCATTATCATTGGGAAATCAAGCGAAATTCGGCCGGTTGTTCGTCACTAATTCATTCAACTCCCGCAAAATTTGACCGATTCGAACGAAAAACTCGGCCGGCTGTTCGTCACTAACCTACTTTATTTTCTAATTATTATAATCAGTTTGTGGTTACTCACAGTTGGCCATGCGTTAATTATGTAGTGTCGTAGCTTTGTTCATATTCTACTTAATTTGACATTTGTAAATCAATTTTTAAGTGTCTGAAGGAAGCTACGATACAGCATAAAAAATGCACAGCCAACTGCAAGATAAATTATCCTGGAATATTTGATATTACCACTTAAATAAAGTCGGCCGGTTGTTCGTCACTAATTTAACTTTCATCTAATAGAGTTAATTGTTAATTATACTGTCGTAGCTTTGTTCATATTTTTACTAAATTTGACATTTGTTAGTGCCCGAACAAAGCTACGACACTATAAGCCATAGCCAACTGTAAGTTAAATTATCACGGTACACTCGATATTAGCAATTGAGAAAATTCGGCCGGTTGTTCGTCACTAATTTAACTTGCACATAATATTACGAATTTCTAGTAAATTTCCTAGACGAATAGAAATTTGTTTTTTTTTTGTTCTTTTCAAATCGTTTAAATACGATTCGATTGAGGCAAATTTACATAAAACATTAAAATTTAAACTTTATTCCTTTTTACTTTTTTTTTCGTTGTTATTTATTAAAATTCGAAATGTTAATAGTAGTGTAAAATGAATCATTATTGTTCGATCTTATTGGCATATGTCAAGGTTGATAAACTATATTTTGTTTACTTCTAAGTGTAAAAAATGGTGTTTTAATATACAGACTGTCTCTATAATTGAGGTTATGTTACCAGTTGCACATATTCTATTAGCGCTGATTATACAGTTGGCTGTGCTTTCAGTTACGTACGGACGTTTAACATTGACAAATGTCAAATTTATTAAAGAACAGTGGTATTCTTTAACTTTTTGGCGACTGGTTACCATACCAACGCTGGATATTGACTTCTATGTCATTCTCTACCATTCTATCATATGTGAAACTGAAAAGACCCATGGTAACCAATCTAAAAGTCACAGAATACCACTGTATGAACCAATTTAGGTGGGTTGCTCCAGGTTCGCATGATAAAATCCTATCAAAGCTTTAACACTGGTATTCTATAAAGTTTTGTTCGTTACCATGACTACCCTAAAGATTGATGGTAAATTACGAATAACCTCTCTTATACTTATCTCTTTTCAATTATACTTAGAATTGTAAAGAGTGAGATAGAAGTTGTATTTAAAGAGAATATCAATTCGCAGAGTTGTCATAGTAACGAATCGTGTAAGAAAGTTAAAGAATACGATCCATAGTTTGGCGCAACCCATTCTAGACCAACTATGGCTTACCTGTGCGGTGAATTATCTATAGATCGGGGCGAATTTCTGCTGGACAAGCTGTATATTTTCCTTATTTATGGAAATTCGGTAATAAATTTTAGAAAAATGATTAAAATTAATAACAATCTAGGAAGTTTCAACTATTTTCTATCTATGTATGTATTTTATTTGTTCATTTATTTATTTATTGTTGAAGAAAAAAAAATTCAAGAAATATACATCTCGTTAAAGTTTTCTTATTTGGTTATTACTGTAGATGTTGGCAATGTGATAAACGACCAGAAAATTTCACAATTTCTTCATGTTTTTTTTTTAAAATCTATATGCATATCGGGTGTACCACGGTAATTTATGACGTAGTAGGCCATACTTTTGATACGCAATGTCGCAACTTTAACCACACTTCACTAGTTTTGACATTTGTTAATGTCTTTTATAAATGTCAGAACAAAGCTAAAACTCTATTTAAGCAAATCATTGCCAACTGTATGCTAAAATATGGTGGTACACCCTGTATTTCCCTATATATACATATGAAAATGTAGAAAGTTTTCCCTATTTGTATTAATTCGAATATAAATTATTTTGTCTAGTTTATCTATAGATAGGTATATATTTTATCAACAATTATTACTAGTATTATTATTATTATTATTGAAAAAATTAATTAAAATTGCAGGAAATGGGAGAAGGTCGGCAACCTTTCAATCTTTTACCCATAACCTACCCCACTTCAGCCATTTTCTAATAAAAAAAAACAAATGAGGTAATTATTGTTTTTTGCCCCCTCTGATTTCCATCAATTTTTCCTTTGTTATTAAAAAAAACACTAATAGTAATATATTATTAATTTTTTATTATGCTTACTTTTTTTTGAATTTTCCTCAAATATAAATAAAGATAAGGACAAATATTAATTGAATAAATCAACATAAATTGACAATAATTGGTAATAGACTTATGTGTATGTGTGGTGTTGTGTTGTTAATTTTATTCAAGGAGACGATTGCAAAAATTTCAATAAAAAAGAAATAAATATTTTCTTAAATGGATAAAAAAAAAACAAGAAAAAATTACTTTCCATTTTTCTTTTGTTTAAATTTCCATTGTTAGACAAATCTTGTGTACAAATCGTATTCTCCAACCTCTTGCCTATTGGTTACCATGACAACGCTAGCGATCCACAGATAGAACTTCTATCTTGCTCTTTACAATTCTATGAGGGGGATAATTGAAAAAAGACGAGAATAAAACAGTCGCTAGCGTTGTTATGGTAACGGATTGTGAGAAACTTAGAAATATAGTCGAGCGTAATCGGCTTGACTGCCTGTCAAAATTCCTAAACGGGCCAAATCGGGCGAATCACAATAACTGGAGTATTTGTTAATTTGTAGTGAATTATTATCGTTAATAATAATGGTAATTGTCGCTTAAAACTTGTAAATATTAATTAAACACTACGGTAAAATTAGATTATTTAATAAAACAGTTATAGTTTATAATGTATGTACATACGTAGAAACGGAAGGGGATAAATGGCGTGTTTATCACTTATGTTGATTATATTTATAGACTTTTATTTTTATTGTTATTATTATTATTTTGAACAATCTAATAACCAAGGCCATTTATATACACAAATAAATATACAGGGTGATTCACAGTTTGAATTTTGTTCATGAAATTTGTGTTATAGCCACTTTAGTACCTGAACTTCCTTTGGGTGCCATTTTGTGGTGCTATTTTTAACGAATAGTACATATTTATTTCTCAATTTGATATTCATAAGGAGAGATAATACAAATTTGGATCTAATCCTTGAGGTTTTTGGGTTATTTTGAGTTTTTTTTTTGTTGTAAAATTTTGAGTTTTATGGGATTTTTTTTAGAAATTCAAAAGCTAAAATAACATCTTTTTCGTCAAATTTTACAATTATTGTGAATATGGCCTTTGTTAGTACAAAGTTTGTCTCAATTCTTTTGCTAATTGAACAAACCCAAGAAAGATAGGGAGGTGAGAGACTAGTTCGTTTCAATTTGCACAATTTCCGTGTTTTTCTCGGTAAATAATGGAGAGAAATTGAAATAAACAAGTAGTTTATTGAATTAAAGCAGGGCTTCCCAACCTTTTGCCTATTTCGACCCCTTTCCCATCCGTACAATTTTTTTTCACTCGATATATTGTTAAAAATTGGCTTAAAAATTAAATAAATTTAAAAATAGTAATTTTTTCCATCAACACCTAATAGACCATTTAAAGTTTATCGACTCTTTGCAAAATCCCATAGTTCCCATAATTCCCATGGGGTCCACATGGACCCACTGGGAATCGCTGAGTTAAATTATAATAAAGTTTCAATTCGAGACAGCCTGTATATTTCAATATAGCGTTACCTTTAACGATAATAACAAATAAATTCAATGTCCAACTAGTACACTGAACCGATTGTAAAAATAATTCAACAAATATTTAGAAAAATTTTCCATGAAAATAGTTATATTAAAAAAAATTCCAACCCACTTGATTTTGTGGGCGGTGCATGAATTATGGCGTGAATTTCAGATATCTACCAAACTTTATCTTCAATTTGTACTTAAACTGAAAGCGGAAAATTCTTAAAAAAATATCGGTAACGCACCTGTTCATCATTTTCGAGAATTCTGTTAAAATAGAAAACTAATTTTTGCTGAAATTACGTCAACAATTTGGCTCCGAATCGAATTGAGGCGAATTACATGTAAATTAGACAATTTTAATTGATTTTGAAAGTTTTTATTGTTTATTATTTGTAAATTGAGTGACTTTTGGTGTTGAAAATAAGTAAACGGGAAGCAAAACGACTTCTTGCAGCTATTTGAATTTTCAAATTTGGAATTCAAGTAGCTGAAATTGTGATTTTGGGCCTTTTTCGTCAAATTTTACGAGTTTTTTTGAAGAATTCTAAATAGATTGATTTGAGTTAGCATTGATAGACTTCGTTAGTAAAAATTTTTTTTCAATCCTTTTTTTTAATCGAATAAAGCCAAGTTAAAGGTAGGGAGGCGAAAGACTAGCTCGTGTCAGTTTGCACAATTTTAATGTTTTTCTCAGTAAATTATGGAGGAAAATAGAAATAAACAACAACAAATCGTTTATTAAGTTGAAATATTATAATTTTGACCCGTTTGTTCTTCAAAATGGCGGCAAAATTGCATTTCTTGGAAAATATTAGTCTTTGATAAACGAACAATTTCTGAGTAACGGCTTTTCGGAATAAAATTTTTGGTTTAATTGTAAAATTAGTGAATCACTCTGTATATGAACGTTAATAATTGTGGTTCACAGTAGTGGAATATAAAAGAAAATATTTGTTTTTACTTTGTGATACATAGTACCAGATGTTATTTAAGAATAAATGCGTACACATACATATGTTGATTTCAGTTATTTATTTATTACTTTTTTTCCTCTAGATCTATGAGTGGTGTTAAAGGCGAAGACCCTCTTTTTACACTATTTCCAACCACTTCCAACAACAATACAGTCAATATTACACTAGAAAGGGAAACTGGATAACATTACAAAGAGGTCTTGTTTGTGGTTATCACAACGTTGATGATAACGTCAGAATTTTAATACAAATCAAGTAGATATCCGTTTTGTTCAAATAATTTTCCAATTTTAATCAAACAAATCGAAGCCCGTTTCGACCACTTATCCGAAAATTAAAGTTCAAACCCTATCAGAGGCACTATATTTTTGTAATCTGTTTGTTTGATTGACAAAAATAACGCTCATGTTTTTGAATTTTAAGCTTACCTTATGTCGAAAAATTTTGATTTATTTGATTCTAATTCAAATAAAAAAAAATTAGTACTTGGAGCTTAAAATTTGAAAATTCTAGTGAAAAGTATGTTTAATTTTGAAAACGTTTTCACACTATAGACGTTTTTAATTAAAATTAAAAGAAAACTAGTGCTAGCTATAGAATTTTGAAATTTTTATTTGAAAAATTTGAAAAATGTAGCACTTTTCGTCTAAAATTTTAAGATTTTAGTGTAAATGCTGTTTAATTTTGAAAATATTTCAGCACCCAATTGAATAGTAATCAAATTTTGAAAAAATAGTGGTCTTGTTGAAATATTTAGCACTTCTAGGTCAAAATTTGAAGATTTTATTGAAAAATTCTATTGTATTTTGAAAATATTCTAGCACTAGTGGCTATAATCAAAATTTTGAAACAACTAACGCTCTTATACCATTTTAAGATTTTCTAATGAATAATTCACCTTATATTCAAAAGTTCTGATTTATTTGAATCTTATTGAATTTTTTAAAAATTTAGCATTTTTAGTTTAAAATTTGAAAATTGTAGTGAAAGATCTTGTTTAATTTTGAAAACTAGTTGTTCATAATCAGAAATTGAAAAAAAGCAAGTGCTCTTTTACAAATTTTTAATTTTCAATCGAGAAGTTCTGATTTATATGGTTCCATTTGGAAATTTTGAAAAATTTAACCCTTTTCGCCCAAAATTTGAAGGTTTTAGTATAAATCCTGTTTAATTGTGAAAACATTCCATTGAATTAAATAGTAACCAAAATTCGAAAAAAAAATAGTGGCCTTGTTGATTCAGCGCTTGTAGAACTAAATTTGAAGATTTTAGTGAAAAATTTTACTATATTTTGAAAATATTCTAGCACTCTAGATGGCTATAATTGAAATTTGGACAAAAACTAGCGCTCTTATAGAATTTTAAGATTTTTAAATGAAAAATTCATATTGAAAAAATTTGGAAATTTTGTGAAAGATTTTGTTTAATTTTGAAAACTAAATGCTCATAATCAGAAACTGAAAAAGCAAGCCCTCTTATAAAATTTTTTGATTTTTGAATGAAAAATTTGCTTTTTATCGAGAATTTCTGATTTATATCGTTCCATTCGGAAATTTTGAAAAATTTAGCACTTCTCGTCCAACGTTTGAAGATTTTTGTCTAAATTCTGTTTAATTTTGAAAATATATTTTTAATCAAAATTAGAAGAAAACTAGCGCTCTAATAGAATTTTGAAATTTTTATATAAAAACTTGGCTTTATATCGACAAGCTCTGATTTATTTTAGGAAATTTTGAAAAATTTAGCACTTTTCGTGTAAAATTTTAAGATTTTTGTGTACATTTTGTTTAATTTTGGAAATATTTCAGCACCCCAATTGAATAGTAATCAAAATTTGAAAAAATAGTGGCCTTGTTGAAACATTTAGCACTCTAGGTCAAAATTTGGAGATTTTAGTGAAAAATTCTATTGCATTTTGTAAATATTCTAGCACTCTAGATGGATACAATCAAATTTTGAAAAAAGCTAACGCTTTTATACAATTTCAAGATTTTCAAATGGAAAATGCGCCTTGTATTGAAAAATTCTGATTTATTTGATTCTAATTGAAATTTTCCAAAATTTTAGCACTTTGTAGCTCAAAATTTGAAAATTTTAGTGAGAAGTTCTATTTAATTTTGAAAACTAGATGTTCTTAATCAGAATTTGAAAAAAACTAGCGCTCCTATACAATTTTATAACTTTTAAATGAGAAATTCGCTTTATCCCTAGAAAATCTAATTTACTTGATTTCAATTGGAAATTTTGAAAAATCTAGCACTGTCAGTCCAAAATTTGAAAATTTTAGAGCAAATTATGTTTAACTTTGAGAATATTCCAGCACTCTCAAACAAAGTTTAAAGAATTTCAAGACTGACTTGCTTTACATCGACAAGTTTTGAAAAATTTAGCACTTTTAGTCCAAAATTTGAAGAATTTCGTTTTATTTTGATAACATTCTAGCAGTCTAGCTGGTCATAATCGAAATTTCTAAAAATTTACACCATTTCGGCTACTTATCTGAAAATTCAAGTTCAAATCCTATCAGCGACACTATTTCTATCGGAATCAAATATTTGATTGGGAAATTTTCAAAAATTCTAACATTCAACCATGACCCGGTTGTCGAAATTTCAGTGGACAACCTGTAGAAATTTTATTCGAACTAAATCCGAAAAAAATAAAATAATTTTTCACTTGTGTGTGAATTTATAAATGCTGACTAACAAATCGTTTCAGTTATTTTTGGATGTACTGCAACTCTTTGTTTTAACAGAGATTTAAAAAAAAAATAAAATAAAGAAAATTAACACAGCACAGAACGGAAAGCCAACAAAAACATAAAAACCACCAAGAAAATTTATGTATTTTGCACTTTCAATGCCACAATTTTACATACCTATATATTTTCTAATTAACAAACAGAAATTTACATTTATGCATAAATAATAGTAATAATAATATTAATGATAATAATAATAATAATAGTATTAGTGATAATAATAGAAGTTGCTGTTTAAGATTCGAATATTGTCGTGAAACAAGCAAAAGGAGACGAAGGAAAGAATAAAAAATAAAAACACGAACTTAATACTTTAATCTTCTGAATACTGATGATAATCGTGGTCAGCTAATAGCAACAACAACAACACCAACAACAATAGTGACAAAAATAAATGTCAATAAAAGGCAAATTGAAATACTGGGGGAGAGAATCGTAAAAAGTTTCGCCTAAATTCACTTTTAACCATTGGCGTCGCAAGCCAATTGATTTGATCTATTTCGGAAATATTTTTGAGTTCTATACGGTTATAATCAAAATTTGAAAAAAAATAGTACTCTTGTTTTAGGATTTTAAGATTTGGTAGGAGAAATTTCGTCTTAAATTGAGAAGATTTGGAATTTTTGAAAAATGTAGCGCTCTTAGTCC
>JACDRP010000242.1:0-83466 GCA_013841185.1 Hycleus phaleratus
TCGATTGGAGTTTCTGAATTTGCCAGTTTTAACAATAAAGCAGCCAAATTCGGCAGAAATTCGATCAAAAATAATGACACCAAAGAAGAAAACGAAGCGATTGAAAGGATGTTCAATTTCAGGACATCAAATCAAAGAATCTCGCCTCTAACGAAACAAAAAAGGTCAAAAATCAAAAAATAACTTACCATCTCATGATGCAAGTCTAAACAGCTTTCCATCCATCCATCCACGTGGTAACATGACAAGAAAAATAAAAGTACACCCTCACATTGCCAATTCTTGTAGAAAATTAACGAAAATTCAATAAAAATTGAAACAAATTCGCTGCAACGAATCTTTCAATACTAAATTCGAACACAAAATTCGACTACTATCAGTGTAAACAGATAAAGAAAAAAATTTAATTCAAACGTGACTATTTTGGATAAGAATACAACAAAAAACTGATTGCGCAAATTTCCTTAAAAAAATCTACTTTACAATCCGACCTAAAATTCAAAATTCGACTAAAAAACGAAATTTGTAAAATTAACATAAAGTCCATTCTATCCTACATTTTCGAAAATATTAAAGAACAAATAAAAACAAATCTTCCTTTATTTATGGAACAATAATATAATTCCTGTATTTACTAAATATAGCATAACAGTTGTTAATTCTAATCGATTTATCCATTAAATGGAACCGCAAAAATTTGTCTTCTTCACAATTGAATATTTTACAAATTCAATCGGACGAACGAAATAAAAATCCTGGAAATTGCCTCACCAATTTCGAAAAACTTTACGAATCCATCCAACAATAAAAGCTATTGTTTCATCATTCAAAAATATTAACATCAAATAAAATATATATAAATATTATAATAAACAATAATCTATATAGTTATATGAACAATTTGGTTCTATTTTAAACGAAATTGATATCGATTTGATCATAGACGCGATCGATAAAGCAGATCCACATTCTTCAATTCTCTACAATAATTAAAAGCAGAATAAAGACCTGAATTTCGATCGGTTTCCCCTGCTTCAATGTTGATTTTTCTTATTATTATTTTTTTTTTTCAAATTCACTAACCGTATCTATGGCGAACAACCATAATTTCTACAGTCTACAAAACATTTATGTCACATCATATACGTAATTATTTTTGTCTTGTTAAAAGATTTGATTTTGTGTGATTATAGGTACATTTGGCATTATTATTTATATTATAATTTAAGTTTTTCAAATGGAGAATTGGGAAGACATGAAATAATTGTGGTAATTGAAGAAGCATAGATGCAACAACATCAAAATCTCGCTAAATTCACTACACTTGCAATCAATCAATCGATCACTAAAAAGTGACGAAACTGAAATCAATTTGAATTTAGTTTGAGACAAGCGATAGAGATCGTATTGGGCTTAAATTAAGACGAGAACAGAGAACATTATTGTCTTCCAAATACTTAACAATTTTTTTTTTCAACATTTGAAAGAAACGCTTATTTACATTGACTACTTGTCGGTTAAAAGTCGACCCAAATTGGTTTTGTATTTACAAATTCTTTCAACTAAATATTTGACTAGTTTTCTTTATAATTAACAAGAATCTCCAATATAGGAAAGTAACAACGAACAGTGAATAACAAAACAAAAAAAATCTACAAAGTGGTTGAAGATTACCGATTAATCAAGTAGCAAAGTAGAAATTTGCTACAATCCGTTAAAAATCTACAAATTTTGTCATTTTAAAATCAATATTTGTTACTATTTTAATCAAAAGTGCGCAAACCATGTGCTTTAATTTAATTAATAATTTCCCCCGTCTAGATAAATACAAATGGAATCCATCCCCAGGCAGAATAGAATATTATCACAATTCGCATTAAGTATACACAATGAGCCAAGTGGTTCGCCTATTAGACGTTTAAAGAATTCTAATTGATGAAAGTTTTTTAAATTTGGTATGCACCCGTTTTTCCACCTGAACTACACCTGGAAAATATTTTCGTTATTCTATCAACCCCCGGTGTATGGGGTAGTNTTATCAAAGTCCATTTCGTTTTCATCATAGAATCTAAATATGGAATAAAAAATATACCATTCCATTTAAAATAAGAAAATATTTTCCAGATGTAGTTCAGGTCGAAAAACGGGTGCATTCCAAATTTCAGAAACTTTGATCAATTAGAACTCTTTAAACGTCTAATAGGCCAATCACTTGGCTCACTCTGTATGTATAAGAAGTTCAATATTATCAATCTATTGACTATTTGACTAAATACTATACGAAATGAAAGGAATTGGGTGTGGTTGTAAGGTCGAAAATCTGTACAATTCGATTGAAATATCGAAAATAAATAAATAAAACATTTCACAATTGGTACCATTTCTTATCTTTGTACTTGAGCATAAGTTCATGAGCTGATGATGAGAAATTCTCAGCTTCACTGCGCATCCGTTCAGCTCGATCTTCAAGTTGACTCAATTTCTCACCACGTTCCAAGACCAACTTGTGCGCCCGACTTATTTCACTTGTTGTATTCGTTACACGTTGATTCACTTCTTGCATACTGCCAGGTATGTGTTTGGCGACTGTTTTACTAGCTTTGCCGCTACATTCACCGACTGCAATTTCAAAAAACAAAATTCAATAAAAACCGACACAAATTTAGCGGCAACTAACATAATTCTTCACGATCTAACGAACGAACTCCACCACCAAATAAGCCTTTAAAGAAGCCTTCTTTGGGCGGTTCGGGCATGTCCAACGGCAGGAACAATTCACCAATCATATCCACCAAATTCGTGCTAAATCACAGGAAATTCATAGAAATTACTTTTAAATTTCGCGCCTCAATGTTAGCTTGCCATTGGCTAATTTACAGACAAGTTTACACAACTCAAAAATATTGACTAGAATTTAGATTTTGTTGTTTTAATTGTAATCTAATTAGTATTATTTATTAATTTAATTAAATTTTCTTGAAGGAGCTAAATATGTTAAATTTGAAGTAAAAACGAGTCATAAATATTTAAATTTACAACCAAAACGATCCAGTTTTTGGTTCTAGTGTAAACCCGGCTGTATTACTCCTAGTTTAAAAATAAAATATAAATTAAACTTAATAATTAATTAACAAGCTCTAAAAGTTTAGTTTTATAAACAACGATGATTTTCTTATACTTTAATATTTGATTTTATTAAAAATTATTAAAATTTAGGGAATTTTATTGCGGTTGGTATTATAGAAATGACAACTAGATTTCATTCTTTTGTTACCCATGCTACTTTTAAATTTAAATTTACCAACTTTGCAATAAATTCCACTAGCTTTAAACAACGTTAATAGATATTAAAGCACTTTTTAACGCTATAATGAAATGGAATGAAATAAATTACCAAAATTCGGTGCAAAGGGTGAATTTTTGTAATTCCGATGGTGATGTTAAATATAAACCATGTCCACGGTTACTAAAGCAGAACGTTCGAGCAATCCTAAAAGAATTAAAATCAATTTTAAATCGAAATTTAATACAATAATTGGGGTAATTAACGGAATAATCGTACGTTCAAGATGTGTAATTGTCGATCGAGGGTAGATTTATTCAAAAATTCATGCATTTAATTCAATTAAACATGCCAATAACATGCAATTTTATTTAATTAACAAATATTGAACGTCGATTATTGGCTACAATTATTAATTAATCTACAATTAGTTGAAAATCGTGCAATTTAATTGGAAATTTCGTAGAATAGAAACCATGACCATGCTCTTATCAAAAATGCAGTGCATTAAAGCTGGAATTGATTCGAAAAAATAGGTGGTGTTTTTTTTGTTATTTTGTGTAATTTGTGATAACAATTATAATAATTAAGGGGATACCTGTAGAACTACATTCGGGATTAAAATAACTGGCCAATATTTGATAATAATTAACAATAACAATAAATGAGCTGGCATGGTTTGAATTGAAAATAAATAGGGGTTAAATAACGACTAGAATATCCATTAAATTTGATAAATCTAATGGATTATCTAAATTTGAATTCGATTCGTTTTTTTAATCGTTTAATTGCCGATTTTGTTCGATTCTTTATTAAACTTACTGGTCAGTATCCTCGTTAACAATGAGTTGTTGTCCCCAAATGGATAACATTGGGTCTACAATGCCTTTGTTAGATTGTGTCTGGAAACTAGCATAGCAAGGTAGATTAGAAGCAAACTAAGGCAAACAAGAGTATGTTAAATTTTTGTATTCTTCTTCATTATTTTTGTCTCAGTTTATTTTAGAATTGTTGAAATTACTAAATTTTGCTGTTGCTGTTGCTGCTACTACAATCCAAAAAGGTCTGTGCTCCAACATCGATATTCATAAATATTTCAAAGTTAATAAATATAGGAAAGATAACAGCCAATTTTTTTGTTAAATCGTTACAAATTCGATAGAGAAACGATGAAAATTTACCAAATTATTGATAATTTCCTTAATCAAATATGTACAAAATTATACAGGGTGAATCTAGAAGATGGTTTATTAGAAATTTTGATAAAAACTTCCAAAATTTGGTTTATAGTTAAGAAAATATGTTCGTTGTTCTATCAACCCCAATATAGAACGATCGTGCGAGGATCTAATTATTCTTCATTGTTTAATAAGAATTTTGACAAGGAAAGGGACACAACTCTCCGATTTTGCTAAAATTTTTTCCACCTAAACTACATCTGGAAAATATTTTCGTTGTTCTATCAACCCCCGGTGTATGGGGTAGTGCACNTTGTAATTGGAAATTATCAAGTTTATATCCATTTTTATTGTGCGTTTTATATTACAGTGCACAATAAACTTGGAAAGAATGGAAACTTCCATGCAATCAAAAAATCTGAGCGTATAGACTGGAAATTAAAAATTAAAAAAAAAGAGAGACAGATAAAAATAAACGAATGCTAAAACAATAGTGCTGCACCGCTATTGTGTCTTGTTAGTAATAATAATAATAATAATAAGTAGAAGATGAAGAGTTATTTATAAATTATAGACAATTGCTTGTTTTATTTACAAAAAAGTAATACGTACCTAAGTTCGGATAATGGTAGAAAATCGATATCGATCAATGGCCGTAAACTTGGTAAACTATAAGCCGTTAAATGTCCATTCGAGATATAACACATTAAACATACACTATCTGTAATTTGGTTAATTATTGAGAAAATGTCTAAAATTTCTAATCTACAACAAGATTACCTTTTAATGAGATTACATCAGCTTTAACAACAAAATCCGTATCGGCTATTTGTTGTCGATAAATACAAGTTTGTGATGGTAAAGCAACAACACGTGCCTGTTTCTCGCTAGCTATCACAACAAATTGACGATCACTAAACGACTCACCACGATTCTGATTATCGTTCAACGTAGGACTCATGCGGTTCTTCGTTGGTGTTTCTAAAATTAATTTTTCAACAATAGCGCACAATTCTGGTGGATGCGCCAACTTACTCTCCCGTTTCTCCCGATTATCGTCCCTCCACGATTCGAAAGTGTTCGGTATTAACGAACCGTTACAATCAAGAAACGAAATTGTCAAAATGCCACCTTTTAAACGGAATATTGTAACGCCAACTAATGAAACAACAACCGGTTGGGATGATCGACAATCCGGATCTGGGGGGCTTATCAAAATTGTTACAACTGAACCGAGACTTGTGCCCACCCATAATGTTGGAATTAAAACTGTCGGTTCTATAAAATCGACAATCAAGATTATAATTGAAATAAATTTGGGGTTATTACCAGATTTTCGGGCGAAAGTATCGGCGAATACAAGAAATTGTATAGCTTCGGATGTTATATTTTCCAAAGAACTCATCGAACTCGAACGGGATCTTGAAAACGAACTATCCAGTTTATCTACGCGGCCCATAAACATAAATTCACTATTAGTTATTGAGATTTCGTTGATTTTTTTAAACAATAAACTAATCAAATTTACTGAAAATGCTCTACTCATGCGCTCATAAGCAATATCACACCAGTTTCCTCGAACACATTCTAAACATTTGCAATACCGCTGATTCCACTCAAATGACCGGTTTGAAACATATTTTGAGAGTTTTAGGGAACGCCAGGGGTTCATTTGAACCTTGTAGCTCATTGAGAAATTAGTCAAAAACGCTCAATTCTGACGAAAATTGAAAAAATTAAGGAAATCCTTGTTCAACATTTTCTAGACGAAATTCCCGATGAGCTACACGGTTGAAATTTTGCTCAATGGCCTCCATAAAGGTCCCTATAGAGTGAAATATGCGATATATCAAACAAATTTTCAAGGCAAATTATTTGGAATGTGTCCGACAAAGGTTTGGAAGAATTTCGGCTGTTTAAATAAAGAGAATTTTAAATAAAGTTGAAATTTTTGTGTGAGAAAACAAATCTATAAATAAACAAAATTTCCATACTATTAATTAGATAGAATTACAAACAAATTAACAATTTTAAAATTTAATTAAAGCTTCAATTACTACAAAAATTAATTTAGAATATTGTGCATAATTCACAATAATTCTATAAATTTTGTTACATATTTGAAGTCTTGCATTCGAAACATGCAAAATAAAGCCTCAGCAATAGCAGTAATTCTAAATTTGTTCTGTTTTTCTTCATATTTACCTTCAACATAATACCAATCACCATCACATAATAAATAAAAAACACGCAAACATGCTGTATTGACGACCCCTAAGCAGAATTGTCTTCAATAATTGCTTAAAAGGCCGTTCAACAATAACAACAATACCTTCTGTTTCACCTAAATCATCCTAACTCTTACTGCAAAATATTTTAAGCATCTATAAGGACCTCCTGGGGACCATTTTAGCTCACTTTAGGAATGAAGTGACTCGGATTTGATTGATTTTTTCGTTTTCTTCAATTTTATTCTGGAGTGTTTCGCATTAATTTAGAGTATAATGAAGAGAAATATAACAAAAATGCTTAATTCTGAGCCACAAAAATCGGAACGAGCCTATTTTGACCTATTCCAGAAGAGCTACACGGTTCAAAATTTGCTCAAATGAGCTCTTGGACGGTTTCTATAGATCCTTTATTTCAAATCACTAGAATCATTTAGGTGAAACTTGTTTAGTTCGTTACAACAAATAAAACTCGAACTATTGTTGTTATTGTTGGAATTCGTGCAATTACATTGTAGAATAAAAATTACAGAAAAAGACCATGCAGCAGAGTTGTGTTTTGTGGGAAATTTGATTGTTTGACGAAAATTACAAAAGAAATCAAATAAACAAAACCAAAACAATAGAATCAATTTTTCGGGTTATTACGTGTAGTTTTGTGTTTTGTTTTCTTTTGTTGTTGTTGTTGTTGTTGTTATTGTGGTTAAATGCGTGCAAATTAGCACAAATTACACAAAAATCACAATAAAGCAAAACGAAAATTTATAAGACACATTTTGGATAGTTTATCGGTAAATCTGTGATCAAAACTGCTTTAATTTTAGCCAAATTGATTGTGTAAATTTTGTGTAGAGTGAAGGAACAGTTACGAGCACAGATAGTGTTTGGATTTTAGAGTAGACTAAAAAAATAAAAGACAATACAGATTTGGATAGTACAAGTCACCTTGATGACATGCTGTAAAATAATCACTGATTAGATTAAGAAAGAAATGTGATTTGAAACGACAAACTCTACAGTGATGTGAGTGAAATCTAAAAGATCACAACTACTGTGTTTGTTGTGAAAATCTGTGGAAAATCTACAATTCTATTTTCAAATAATCATCGAATTAAATGAGAACAAAAACAACTAATGTTGTACTGCTATTGCTCTTGACAAACAAATTTTTCAAGTGGATTACAACTACAATAATTGCTATAATAATTTCGAATATGACAACAAAAATCAAGCAAATTATTATTTAATGAGATTTTAATTAAGATAATTAAGAAAATTAAAACAATTGTTGAAGAAAATTCAATTGAAATGCTGCTAACGTCAACAAATTGGCAGAATAGCCGGTGGCAAGTTCAAAAAATTGTACTCAATGTTGAAAATTGCTGTATTTCTACAACTACACATTTTGGAGCCTAGCAATTATTTGATAAGCTATTTGTAAAGTCTTTTGAGGTGATTTTAGCAAAATTTGAGCCCCAAACTCATCGAAGAGTCGGTCAAAAAACGAATTACACACGTAAAATGACTCAGAACGACTCAAAGATTGTTTTTTTCTATTCTGCTTAGTTTAGAGAGCAATCTTTGGGTTGATCTGAGTCATTTTGAATGTCTTGCTTGTTTTCGAGAATGGCAACATGAAACGAGCTTTTTTGACCAATTCCCCGACGATCTATAAGGCTCATGATTGATTTTTTTGCATTCTAGAAAAAATGGAAATCATCTCTATTTGATCTAGAATAAAATGGAGAAAACCGAAATAAATCAATGCCAAGCTTCTAAATGAGTCACTAAAATAATCTCCTATAAATTCTCAAAATAATCCCTAAATAGCTCGTCAAATAATAGGAGTTACTACAAGAATTTATACTCCAAGATTTACTCAAAATTAGCGTAAAACACAAGCCCAAATGTATTCATTAGAAAAAGAATAATCAAAATTGAGCAAATTAATGTAAAAAGTTTTCGATTAAGTCCAAAAATGTGGAAGTTTGTTGTCTATTTCACCAATTTGTCGTCCACTAAAATTACTGATAGTAGAAGAAATGGCAAATGAAATGAGTCAAAACAACTAAAAGATAGAGCAGCACGTGTTCAAATAGAAAATGTTGTAACAATTAAAAAAAATAATTGTGACGATATCTTTAACAGTGTAGAATGGCTGGTGACTGTACTACCAAAACTGCAATATTGACGAGCGACCATCAGCTGTTGTCGCTGGCCAGTAGAGGACGTAGTCGTACTAGTTGTAGTACTAGTAGTTGTGGTACTAGTTGTAGTAGTAGTAGCAGTAGTAGTACTAGTAGTAGTAGTAGTAGTAGGAGAAAGGAAGTGGCTGCCACTATCTTCTGAGTAGCTAGCCGTGGAGAGGCACTTGTGTAGTTTGCGAGTACCTTGGGAACGAGAACGACGTGGTGGATCAGGACGCACTCGACCTGTACTGGTGGAGACACTAGCTGTAGGACATGTTGATGATGCTGGACTGCATACGCCGTTTATCTAACCCAAACCCAGCACTTACTCACCGACATATCAATCAACATGATTATAACGAATAATACCATCCAAATTACGAATTGAAACGTTTAGAATATTTAGATGGAATTATTCTTGTTAAAGTGTTAAATTTGTTTAAAGAAACGAACGATGATAGAGAGAGGCATGAGAGAGAGTGCATCTAGACGAGTACAAGCAGCATTGATAAAAACAGCCAAGCACTAAATTTCGATTAATTAATCAATCAATTAGTTAATTAAACAAAAAAAATTGTTTAATAGGGCAGGGTCTACGCTAATCCTACGTATCCTACCCAATAACAATGTTCTCAGTAGTAATTTAAAGCAGCTGCTACCGTTCTCGTCCTTCAACACAAACCAAAGCCATTGTGAACAATGTCACAAACCCACCAATGCCCGCTGAAATAAAGCGTCAATTGATGATTATTAAGAGGAGAACAAAGAAAATTAATACCAACAAAATTAAAACATATATCGGATTAATTTTTGTTATTATCAACAAAAACAATTAAAGCAAATTAAGCAAAAATAAACATCAAAATCCAATATAATTTGGTATTTGTGGTGTTGTCGGGTAATACACGAATGTTAACTAATTAATTCTAATTAATTTTCTTTAAAATTAAATCTAATGTGATTCAACTACTCACACAATTCTAGCATAAATTTTTCTTTTTTTTAAAAATTGATGATAAAGAACCATCAAAATTACACAGGCATTTATTTCAACAATTTACAGGTGATTTAATCAAAAAATTAGGGATATTAGGATGGGTAATTATTATTAAAATTCTCTTGTTAAAGTCGTTTAGGATATAGAGTTGAAACTTACTGAAACGTCTCATTAGATTTCCGGTAAATGATGGTTGTGGACTGCTAACACTACCATCTTCTTTGTCGCGTAAATCTTTGAAATTTTGCAATTCGGGCCGTTGAAATTTAATATTTGGCACCGACAATAAGCGTTGATCTCTTTTCTCAATTGTTGCTGTTGTTTGTTTTTTTTTGACATGTCTTGGCGGCCGTACCGGACACCCATCTTCATCTAACAATTCTAAATTATCAGGTCGATTAATTACAATAGAATTTTGGCCATTATTATTCGTTGAATCGATTGGTTCATTTAAAAATGATTGTTTTAGATTATCGTTCTCTTCACCGATTGGTGAAAATTGTATTTCCGCCGGATATTCTTCATAACCTTTATCATCAGGTTCAGTGTTTTGATTGTCGATTATTGTATTGTCATCGTTATCATCTGGAGATGATTTAATTTCATCTTGTTGTTGTTGTACTTGATCAGGTGATATATCAGAATAAAATATCGAATTGCGTTTCTCTTTTAACGGATTCTTTATTTTTATATCGACCTTTGATAATTGTCGTTTGAAATTGAAGGCTTTCCACGTGGAAGACTTACGGCGTGAAGCCGTTTGTGGTATTGGCATAGATGTTTTGTCTCCTATTGTTGTTATCTCCTCCAATGCTTCTGATGCTTGTTCAACAGGGGTAGTAGGTCGGGGGCACAAGGAATAGGGAGATTCCGGGGATCTTCCCATCTACAAGGCATGCACAGGCCCAGTTAATAAACAACGAAAATAATAATAAAAGAATTAAAGCTTCGATTTTTATCGTCAGCAAATTATTGATAAATAGCGAATTTTCGATTAATTTTTGGATTTTAAATAAAGAAATCGTCAAATGGCACAATTATCGGAAAATAAAACATAATCGGGCGCAATCTGGATTTTTACCTTGAAACATAATATAATCAATGGGCATGAATTTCGTGAATTTGGTGGGCTATTTATGGTAAGTCCTGTGATCGACATGCTCAATGTTATCGTGTAATTTTATTTCCGTTTTCTTTTAAAAAAAAAAAACTACTCACCTGATCTATACTGGGACTTCTGGGTTGTCGTTCGTCACGTTCTATTGGTAGAGTATCAATTGTCCGTTTTGGACTTCTCGGTACACGTGAATACGGATCTTGGGTACCATACAAATCTGGACTACCGATATTCAAAAGGCAAACTTTCTGTTCTATATCTACTATCACAATACCGGCTTCATTACCATACGCCATCCTATAATAAAATCAAATTTAATTAATTCGAAAAATGAGTAAACTCAAATTACAGTCCATAAGAACTATTGATTGCAAGCGCTGTTATATGGCTCGGAGATTCACCATTATTCCATGGTGTTAAACAGACTAATTGTGCTTGGAAACCGGGCGGTTTCTTTTGTAGACCACCACGTACCCGTAGAGTTGGTGTATCCTTTAAATAAAATAATTTAAAATAAAATTGTAAATTAAATCGAATTGAATTTACTTTTTTATTGTCAGATTCGAAAACATCTAATTTACTTCCGGATCCGGCTGATCCTGGACCTGAGAACTGACAATCTGGTGAGATTTCACCTTCATCAGGAACTTCATAAACTATAGGAATCTCCAATACTGTAATTTCATCATTACTTTCGATTTTTTTATATGTAAAAAAAATTATATGACTAGAAGCGCCAGCTATACATAATTTTCTTGATTCAGGACATAATGTTATAATTTCAATAGCAAAAGGACCATCTTCATTATCTGTTGAACGGGATTTGGGTTTTTCGAAAATTTTCGCCGTTTTTAATTTATATAAAACTTGTAATGTACCAGCACTAGCATCCCAAAATTTTATACTACCATCACCGTGACTATAATCCGAATTAAATCAAAATTTAACAAATTAATTTATTTTAATTTTATGAATACCCGGTCATTATAATTTCACTATAACTACAAGATTGTGCTGTCCATGTACCACCACTAATTGGCCAATCCATTTCAGAGAAACCTTGGCGTTTTGTTGCCGAACCGGCTCTACCAACTGAATAAAATGCTGGAATTAGGTCGGCGGGACAATCAGCTAAATAACTACAACATGTCACTGGTGATTCGTGTATATCCATTGGATATGGATTTTCTAAACATGGGAAACCTGCCGTTTGCAGATCCATCACAACCAGATCGTTTTGTAATAAAGCAATTATTGCGTATGGCTCTTGTAATTCTACTTTAAAAAAAAATAAAAATTAAATCTAAAAATCGTGATTGGAATTGAACGAAATCTACCGCTAATATAAGGTGATTCACATAAAGTAATAAAATCGACAACATTATGTTCCATTTCTAATACAGTTGTCGTTTTGCTATGTACAACAGTTATACTGGGTGTTCTGCCAGCTTGATCGTACGGAATACCACCCGAGAATATCACAAAAGCTTCGCTACAATAATTTAAACGAGGATTACTTCTTTTAATGATTTAATTTAAATAATAATATACCCAGATCTTGATGATTTCCATTCAACTTTCGTTATAGGTTTACACTGCTCTGGCTTACCGTCTTTATTAAGTTTTGCTAAAATTCCTTGTATTATAGTTTGAAATTAAATTAATTTTAATTAAATTAAAAATACCGTGCGGTTGTGAAATATGAATATATTTAGTATTCGATTTGATACTCCATGTAGTTAATGTACCATCACTATGCGAACACATAAATTGTTTACCATCATAATGCCAAGCGATCGATCTTAATTCACTTGATAACCATCTAATATCGGCCATTTTATTTCTTAAATCCCATAAAACAATCTGACCACTTTCGTACCCTATCAATAACTAAAGAATCGCCAATAATGTAAACGATCATAAAAATTTCATATAAAAGATGTTAGAGATGTTACGGAAGTGCCATAACGGACACAGAATCGGAAACAGTTGTTTGTTTTTTTAAATTTATTTTAACGGAAACTGAAGCGGAAACAAACAAAAAAATTTCTCAGAGATTTGCAATTTTTCAATTTGTTATATATTGTGTGAAAGCATTGAAAATATTGGCTCAATTATAGAGAAAAATGTGGAAAAAATAAAACAAAACATGTTCCCCAATTGCCCTTTAGAGCTTGAATTCAATCGGTTTTTTTTTTATGAAAAAGCTCTTAGACGCTTCTTGAAATAGCCCTTTTAATGCTAATGTACTGAATTGAATTATCAAGATATCGATTATTAAAAACCGATATTTTTTCGACATCCAAACAGATGCAATCCTCAAATTCTTGTCTATTTTACGGAAAATTAAATTACTGAAAAAATCCTAGAAGATTAGAAAAGTTCTATCAGTTGAAAATTCTAGTGAAAATATGGAAAAATTAGAAAATACACATGCTCCAAGATTATCGTTTGTAATTCGGAATTTAATTGGAATTTTGCAAAACAATACTTCGTGGAATGCTCCTTAAGGGACAAAACTAGAAGTCGGTAACAATTTCTCCTTCNAACACATTTCCGGAAAACTTATACACAGGAAATTCACATAATAGAGGCCAAATATCAAAATTTTGCAATTTGGGGAAAATCGCGATCAAATTCATTAGCCATTTCCATTAATTAAAAACGATTGTTTTGCTCTTTCGAACAACCCCAAAAACTTGCATTTTCATTAAAAAATGAACAAGAAATCGTCAAAATTTCCACTTTTCTAGCGATTTCTAGTCCTGCCCCTAAAATGCTGCTTCTAATGATATTGGAGTCAGTAATTTTGTAACTCACTGAAAAATTCTTTGAAGATTTGAAAAGCTCTTTTAGTTTATTGTTTTTATTGCAAATTTCAGGGAAAATATGGAAAAATTAGAAAATTCACATGCTCCAAGATTATCGTCTGTGATTCAGAATTTAATAGGAATACTCCCTGGAATGCTCCTTAATGGATAAAACTAGAAGTCGGTAACAAAAGTGGAAACTTCCCAGAACGATTTCTCCTTCATTTTTTAATGAAAATTCGTGTTTTTGAGCTTATTCGAAAGAATATTTCAAGCTACATAACATGAATTTTATAGTTAGAAGAATGTTTTTCTTAAATTTTCCCCATAACTCAGTTTACATCTGCTTGCAGTGAGTTTAATCGATAGCAAATTGAAAGAGCTTTCCAAATGAGCAAAAAAATTTCCAACCGACCGTGTAGTTTTCCAGAAAATGCAGGTTTTCTTGTAAAATTTTAAACACATTTTCGGCAAATTCACAAAATTGAGGCCAAATATCAGATTTTTGCAAATTCACGATTAAATTCATTATCCATTTCCATTAATTAAAAATGATTGTTTTACTCTTTTGAACAACCCCAAAAACTTGAATTTTCATTAAAAAAATTCCGCTTTTTTACCGACTTTTAATCCTGCCCCTAATACTGTTTCTAATGATATTTGAGTCAGCAATTTTGTAATTTACGAAAAAATCGAAAAATTCATACTTTCAGACTTTCAAGACACAGAAACAGAAATAGAACTCGCAAACGTTGCGGAAATTCCACAATTACTAAACCCGAAACAGAAATCCGTAACATCTCTAATTCGAATTGAGATTAGAATCAATTTTTTTAAACATAAATACCTTACTGGCATCTAATGGATTATCACTTAAATGAACTACAGCACCCGGATGTGTTTTTCTTGAACTATAAAATTTCATAAAATTCAACGATTTTTATTTCGTATTTATTTATAAGAAACTTACATTTCTATAGTTTTGTTCCAATTGATAATATAGCCGGATAAAATGAAACTTTCTATATGTACGATGTGGATATTGCCCCGATCTGTACCTATATACAACCATTTCGATTGTAAAGGTAGATGCATACAAGTAATCCTATAAGATTACAACAAATTCGTTAACAATTTATCGTTTTCCATCTTGGAAATTTTCTAAAAACTTCAAGTTTTAATAAAATTAGAACTTTGAAATGTTTGCACTAAATTAACTAAACGAAAACTTGATGGTTTGAATCAAACTTAATATAAAAGAGGCATAGTTTAAAGCTTTGAGGTAGAGTGTAATTTAGTAGACACAAACACAAGAATTTTATGTAGAATATTAAACAAGATAACGATTAATTTATTGGGTTGTATCTCGATTTGCTTTTAGTTTACATTATTGTATTGTAGAATATTGTAAATTATTAGAACTAGAAATGTTTTCCAGTCAGTTGGTTTTAGTTGTTTCATAAAAGAAACTAAATTATCACCCGCTATAAAATCTCACAGAGTATTGTAATCGAGTTAATAAAATGAAAAACAAGAAGTTGTTAAATTTAACAAAACAGATGCTTCATGTTACACTGAAAATAAAACAAAAATCGTCTCTCCGAATAGAAGACAATAAATTAGAACTAAAATCAATTTTTAAAGCGCACTCCGATTGTCAGCATAATTTTTAGACTTTATTCGAAATATTCATGAGTTAAAATTAATCTTTACCATTGTTGGTGTCTTAAATACCATAATTGATGCGATTATAGCGTGATCCGTTCAATATTTAAGATTCACAAATTCTACCTTGTTGAAATATCAAGATTCATTTCTTAGATATTTCGAAAAAAAACCGATTTACTTACAGACTCAATTTCAACCCCTATTTTCCGTTTAAATCTACATCCTTTAGGGCGAAAAATCGAAACTAATTCACGTCACTATTTGATGTTTTGAACTGACATTTCACGTTGTCCAATACAATATTTCAAAAATCACTAAATCGATAAGATCAACTTAAAATAAATTGGATAACAATTTAAAATACCCATCAAGAATTCGGTAATTTTCGAAATATTTAATAAGATAATGTTAATTTGTATTTAATTTTTCAACTCTGCTCTTAAAATAGGAGTAATGATTAAAGCTGGATTTACACAGAAAAAGTCACTAGAAACAAAACTGGGTCATTTTGGCCGTAAATTTAAATATTTATGGCTCGTTTTTACTTTTAATCTAACATAATTAACTCCCTGATAAGAACTACATTTCATAATTAACGAGTAATACATATTAGAGTATTATCAAAACTTCAAAATGCAATATTTCTCAAGTATTATTTTTAAGTTGTGTAAATTTGTCTGCAAGGAAGCATTTAGGCGCGCAAATTGAAATCACTCCTAGTTTAAAAATAGAGTATAGATTATGCAAATTTGAAATAACCAATAGTAAACCAGAATTAAAACGCGCCAAATTTAAATCATTGTAAAGATTACAGTGGAATATTATTTAAATAAGACGAAACAATATTTTTAATATTGGAAATTTATACGACCATACTGAATTTACATTTGAATTTCAAATTCAACACATGTACGATTATGATCGTAAATGGTAGAAATTCAGACTGTAAACTACCTCATTTGATTATAATCAAAAATAAAGTTTCAATACTACTTACTTTTCTTTTTGAAATTTGAGACTTTGTACAATTTGCGGTATTTTCTGGCGGAAATTCCATAAATGCAACGAATCATCGGCTGTTGCCGATATTAAAGCACCTTCATTAACCAAAAATTGTAGATGAAGTACAGCCGCTGAACCTGGTGGGCCATCCATATCGTGCCGTACATGAATATCGACACCCGGTTGGCCCAATCTTTTTAATTTATTATTAAAGAAAATTCAATTTGAAAAAACAAATAAAATTCGATATCTTTGAAATTGTCAGTTCTTATTTATCTTTGATAGTAAAGCCAATAGTCGTGTTTCCATTTGAAATATTTACTTTGAATCGAATAAAAACATTGAGGATTATTTCAGAATTACCGAGAACTGATACTGAAACTCCCAAAAAACTCAGACTGAAATACAGTAATAATAATAATAATAATAGCTAAGAAATCTCATAACACTCGAGAAATTGGCTACAAAAAGCAACAATTTACGATTTCCAATCTATTTCTATAGTAACGTTAATAAAAATTTAATTACAACAATACACCGAATAGTGCAACATGTAATTAAAGAAGAAAATCTAATTAACAACATGCCTGGATTTGTGTACAACAATATGGCAAATTTCTTGCAACAGGAAGGAAACTCTTCAACGTCCGGTACAAGTAGAGATCTATTCGTTTGTATTGATCCATACTGGAAATACCAACTTTATTGTTATAATTTCGACAAGTTCATTAAAGTTACTGTTAAAAAAGACAACAATAGACGGAAAATTAATTTACATTTAGATTAATCTACAACTCGGATAATTACAAAAGTAACTCTTTATATAACAAAACTAATTTATAAAACGTCCACTCTCGTAATAATCCGTTTGAGGATTAATGTTTTTGTCTACACAATCACAAAATAGACACAATTCCAATTAAATAATCATAGAAAATTTGTTTATAGGTATAATTATTGATCAAAAATTAACGTATGGAATGTAATTTAGTTTTAATAATAAATTATAATTCGTATATTGTAAATTTTAAATGATGGAATTTAATGAATCTAATCAACATGTTGTTAAAGAGTTGAAATTAACATTCTTGCAAACAAGAATTTGTCTATTATGTTGAATATTCCTACACGTAGACAAAAAATAGCCCCTCATCAGATTATTATTATAGTTTCAAACCATTTAAGAACACCTACACTTTGTTTTTAATTATAAAAAAAAAATTGAAGCCTTTATAGAGGTTTAATCTATTGAAATTGTAACTTTTAAGCTGTGTAAACTTGCCTGTTAAATAGCGAATAGCCAAATTCGATTAACCGGTCCTAGTTTATAGTTATAGAATACCACCGAATACGATCTAGTCGAGTTTATTGAATCTAAAACGATCGAATATTTAGTATCAAATTGTATAGTCGGTTCATTTAAATAATTACAAATCTGTATGTTGTACGAAATGAAGTCTACAATGTGATAATAGTGATAGATAATTTAAAATTAACGGCACAAAATTGCGACCTAGATTTTCACAATGATAAAACCGTGTCTAATTTCCGATAATGTTCAGCTTTTGTGGTTTGCCTATCGGATCCATCATCCAATATAGTTTATCAAATAATAATAGTAGAACTAAGTCTATTATTATTGAAATACATATATCAATATATTGACGGTTTATTTTTCGATATTATATGGAAATATATGTCGATAATTTAATATTAAATAGTAGTGGAGAATTATAATTGTTCAACATCTAACAAAATTGCTTTGTTGTAAGTTTCAAGCTTCTCTCTAGACTTACGCTTTTTGATTAAAGCTATTTTGTTGGGAAAGAGAATGCATTTGACGGTCTCAGAATAGGTGTACATATATGAAAAGCCATATCTAATATACAAACAATACCATATAGTTGGAAATAGAAAGAGACTTGAAGATAGTAATAATAGACATAGAGGTGAGTTTTATAACATTGTTCGCCTCAAAGACATAATAGCTTTATGTAACTTTATATATGTGTGGGTTATATACGTGTGAAACCACTATTATAGTCTACAACGTTATCAACATTGTCATTATAGTTTTAATAAAACAACTAAACAGAATTATTTTGTAAAACTGCACCATATCTATATTTCTATTTATAAATACAATGGAGTTTATATGAAACAAGCGATTTAAAAAAATCAAGACTAGGAATCATTTGAGCAAGATTTGGACCTTATAATCGAGAAATTGTCCAAAAACGCTCGTATTCCAAAATAAATGTGAAATTTTCAAAATAAAATTGAAGAAAACGAATTGAATCGCTGACAATCGCGATATTGTCAAAAATGAGCAACTTCTCGATGAGTTTAATCGTTCAAATTTTACTCAAATAATCTCCAAAAACTCTACTAAAATTCATCGAATTGTAGAATAAAAGCTCTTGTTTTAGACCAGTAATTAGATTTATGAATTGATTATTCTTATGGTATATTAAAAATTAAAATCACGAATATTAAAATGAGTAACAAGTGGTGAAATTCACCACGAAAATAACTTGAAAATGAAAAGTTTATACCGAACGGAAATTAACAAACTTTACTGAAACTCGAATTTATAAATTTATCCTAAAATATAAACTATTGTTCAAATTCATTCTATGTTAGTAATTCCAAATTTAACAACGGTTCTGTAGAGGGATTTCTGTCAATTATTTAGTTGATAAATTTCCTAAATACCTACAATTTTGACACCGAAAACTTTGTTTTAGAAACTTTACGGCCAGTCAAATTATCCGAAACGAACGGTATTTAACCCTCTCTATTGCAGATTAGCCGCAAGATTTAATAAACACAGAATATACGAGTTAGAAATGTGATTTTCATAAGAAATATGTGTAAAATATGACAGATACTTGATGTCAAACAGAACGAACTGTGTAAAGTGCACTTCTTCAAACAACTTTTAGTAGATCATCCTTTTATTACAACAGAAATTTGTGAAACCGTCACGAAATTGTCGCATCTACGTTAAAAAGAACTTGAAATCTTTTTAGAAGATATATCACTTTTCGACGTTGGAATATTTACAATTGAATCGTAAATTTTCCGATATTTCTCGTGAGAATTTACAACTAATTGCCACAAAAATAGATATACGATTTCGCTGCTAGATAATAAATGGTTGTAAAATCAGAAATAAACCATCAATATTCGACTATGACAAATGTTACACAGTCATCGACATATCAAATTTGAATCTTCGCTATTATTGTACCATAAAACAAAAATATAGATGTTTTCCTGCATTTATCCAACTATAAATCGATAAAATAACGGATCATTTATTCGTAACTAAAATTTCACCCAGTTGAAAACTATTTTTTTAATCCAAATTGTGGATATAATTTTGTAAATATGGTGGATGCGCCCGTTTTAAAAGTGGTCTCGCTTCTTTATTAACAATCTTGATAATGTAAATATATACTTTCCTGTTGTAATTACATTAAGAGGAATAAATATTGACTTTAATGTAATGCAATTTCGATGTAATTTCGCTGACGAATTCTAGCATACAAAATTCAACAAATATTTAAACGTACAAGACATCTGCTACCTGTATTATCATAATTTCGAACATTTTACGAATATATCGATTGAACATTATCGTTAGAACTTCCATCATATATGGAATTAGGCAATTTCTTTTATATGCCTACACTTTTACGATACCGCATTGTTGTCAACTATCATCGATAATGGGTTGTTTTTTCTTCGACAATAAAACGACCCAACTGACGGAATAAACTTCGTATAACAACAATAGTGAGGAAAATTAGCATATAAATAGATAACTTTACATAAGTTACATCATTTCTCTATCAAAATAGAAGAATTAATTTGTTAAATCTATTGAAAAGTACGGTTTCAGAAGAACAAAAGGAAAATTCAAAATATCCCAATTATAGAACTAATTTCCGTTTATCTATTTCTATTAATTTGAATTGATTTTATTAACTTTTATATAAAAATGTAGTTTCGTAAAAATTCAGTTACATCGGTGTAAAATTGCATTTAAAATCGAATGATTTCGTTATCTCTTAGTTTTTTCGAGATATTCACGTTTCAATATCTCGTGGAATTTATATGTTCGATTTAAAATCGCTCAAAGATTTTTAAATGGCAAATCTAGAATTATAACAATATAATCTAGTATCAGAATCGGCTTTAATGGGGCTTTATGTAAAGTTTTATTAATGTTAAGCCTTTCCTTTGTAGATTCGACTTTGAAACGTTAATAAATTCATTGGAAGCCGCTTTGTGATCACAAACATTTACCCAGTAAGGCTACATATCCTATTCAACATACGTTAAAATTATCGTTGAGAATTCCAAAAAAAATATCAATAGAATTTCAATTGATCTAACGCAAATACGTTTGTGAATCCAGCCAGATGTACCGAGTTGATGTTTCAATAATCTACAATGTTGATTTTATCGTCTTTTAAAATAAATTTCAAGAGAAAACGAGCTTAACCAATAGCTTACAAATATTTGTTAACATCTCGATAATTATCAATGTTATCAATCCTCATCATCGCTAAATTCAAAAATAAAAGAATCCAATTATATTGAAATATTAAATAAATAAACTTGCATATAAACCCATTTGAATGGAATAGAGTATTGAATACTTAATAGAATAAAGTGGATTCGTGACTGACTGTAGAGATTTATGCAAAACAGTAGGATTTCCTTCCATATATTTGCTGGGAGAGCAAACAGAAAAAAAAGAGCGAAGAGAGGTAGCAAAAAAATTCATTATTCAAATACGTAGTGTGTTATTTCGCCATTCTTTAAATAAAACCGTTACGTAACGAGCAATCTAATAAATAATTCCTAGATTTTTTCGTAGTTTCAAGAATACCCAGTTTATCCACCAAACTGTTGAGTGTGCAATTTATCAATTGTACCTGTCGTCGCTATATTGAAGATTTGTTGATAAACGCAGAATTTCCAAACACAATTCTAATTCAAATTGGATTTCAGCTAGAATTCATGAGCTATTTAATTATTAATTGTTTTCAAATCCATCTATCTATAATGTAGATTGTAATTTACAAAATTAATAAATATTTCATTATCTTGTTTAATATTAAAATTGTAATAAAATTGTCGAATGATATTTTATGAATTCCCAACGTTTTCAATTAGTGATGGCACAATTGGAAATTCTCATTTTCTTTGTCTTTTATCTTTTATCATTCATCAACTGGCAAGATGTTTATTATCATGGATGCTGTTATGAATAATTAACTATTGAATCAAGTTCCAAACTAATGACAGTTGTAATTAATATGGAAAAGTCGAAAATTAACTGTCTAACAAATCCTATAAATTTTGAAATTTTCGTTTATATTTTTTGATATATCAAAATTTCGATTGATAATTAGAAAAATTACAAAATCGTATATTGGCGTGATTAAAATTCGTCAATTTACTAACTAGAAATCGAGAAATTTCCGACAACATAGAGAATTTCACAACGACATTGACCTAAATTAATACAAGATTGATTATAATCTAATTAAAGATAAAATAGATTGACGTAGGGCGATTATCAAGACATTAGAATTGTCTAACGATTCTTTTATTTGCATACCAATCGATTCTTAAGATTCCATTTTCTAACTAACGATTAAAGTAATTTAAATAATCCATTCACTGTTTCAAAAATTTCTATTACTTGAAATAATTTCTGGGGCTTAGTTACTTTTTGAATAGTTGGACTAGCAGAATGGTGGATGCGCCGTAAAATTCCACTAATATTGGATTGTTTGATCGAAAATTCAATATGCAAACTTTGATTCCAATCCCCCTTTAGTTTCTTCATTTAATTAATTTATTTATTGGGGTGTAACCGTTGTAACAGACTTAGTTTTGTGTTTCCTTGAATAAATTATAATCTACTACTATACTTGTGTACAACTGTTTCGTGTTCCTTTCTTAGATAATTAATTGATAACGATTATGTGTAAATAAAGAATGCCTGTTGTTGATAATAACAGGTAAAGCCAAGTATTCGTATCAAATTGTATTTTAGGCTGATTATATGATAAAGAAACTATAAATATGTGGTAGAATTGATTTTTAATTCATTTTCAAGGCTTGTTATTCGAGTAATCGAAAATTCAAGATTTCTGATTGGCAAAATATTAATTTAATAAGTTTCAACAACAAATGATCGAATTGTTAACAAATATTGGTGATAAATTCTATTCAACACTGATTTACTTTGAAAAATCGATAAAATCGTATATTAAACTTCAATCCTAGCTGTAAGTTTACGATAAGAATAGCACCGAGAAAAACTATGATGAGAAAATAGCAGCTTTCTTTAAAATCAGAACGAATTTCTAGACTAGAAACTTTCTTTTCTACGGACCTTAAAAGAATTTCAACGATAAGTAAAAGATACGAGTTGAGAGTCGGTTTTTTTTCCTACAATTTCCACCGGATTTACTACCGGAAATATTGAAACAATTTATCACAAAAACAACAAATTGATATCAAATATGGAATTTCGACAATTATTAAACGTCTAACAATAACAGGTGGACTTTTGGGAAATTCACAATATTGGAAATTTATTGGATAGACGAATTTTGAGAAAATTGGCATATTTTTCACAAATTTATAAATATTTGTTTTAGTAGAACAGCTTTTTTGCTGGAAAAAGTAACAATACAATATATTGCAAGTTTTATATTCATATCGGCACATGAATATAAAATTATAGAGAAAAAGGGGAGAAAACAGAAAGAAATCCAACCATATGTTCCAATACTCAATGTATTTCTACAGGTACGGTTTCTTTTATTTATATTTTCCACTAGCATTATTTTTCAGATATAATATTATTTCTTTGCTGTTTCTGCCGAAACGTAAAACGCTAGATAAAACCGGAATTTGGGGACTTTTTGTGGTGTTTAACTATTAAAATTGAATCGATATAGTGCACACATTTAGGGGAAATTTCGACGAATTGATAACAATATTGAGGTGTCATTTAAAACGGTTGTCTTCGCTCATTTTTCTAGTTTGGAGCTTCGAGATTATAGCCTCGAGAGGAAATTTTATGGGGAAGGAGTAGATCTCATCGTTTTGACCGGCGAAAATGTGAAGTCATTTGTCGCTCGTCTTTAAGACTACGGCAACCGCAAATAGATTTCTGGAAAGAGCATTTTTTATAGCCTTTAAGGGTTATTTCCGTTTTTCAAAATATTGATACAAATTTGAATTACAAACGAGAATCTAATAACATGTTTGTTTCGTATTTTTGTACAATTTCTCGTATTTTCACTTATAACTTGGCCAATTTTGATTATTTTACAAAAATTCTTCTACTGTTAGATAGCAAATAAAAAGTTCTTTCCAAGTATTCAAGAAATTTTCCGATTCCACCGTTAGTTTCCCGGAAAATTAAGAAAACTTCTGTACGCTACAACAATGTTTTTTCTATAGTTTTAATCTTACAGCATTGATCAACCCCTCATTCGAAAGCTGATACAAAGGCGGAGTACAAGATAGAAAGCATTTTTTGATATTTTGAAAATTGCCTGAGTTATCTCGGTAAAACCTACTGGTTTTTCTGGCGTTGTTTTCACTTATTAAAATTAATTATTTCGCTTCGAAATACATACGGTTAGGTAGATAAATTTGTGCTGTTTCCGATTGGCCTATTATTTTTGTAAAAAGTGTTAATTTCTCGAAGAAAATTGTATGGAAATCCAGTGTCTGTAATTCAAATTTGTATCAATATTTTGAAAAACGGAAACAACCCTTAGAGGCTATAATGTTCTTGTCAAAAATCTATTTGCGGTTGCCGTAGCCTTAAAGACGAGCGAGAAATCGCTTCACATTTTCGCCGGTCAAAACGATGATATCTACTCCTTCCCCTTAAGATTCTCTTTTATAAAATTATTTAAACTCGTCTTTGACTCTAAAAAATTAAAATTTGTCGTTTTTTGTGTGAAAAACGACTAAAATTGCGCCTCTAGAGCCTGAAACAGCCAAATTCTTCTATCCATTAATTGAATCAACAGCTTGATTACAACTAATAGAGAGATATCAATGGAATTTTACTGTTGTGGGAGTCTTTTGATTGGATTGTTTGAACAAAATAACTGACCTTATCGCGTTGAGTGATAATAGAACAAATATAAAAAGGATACATCCTAAGGGAGCCGCATTTCGAACCGATAGCCAACAGTCGTTGGACTGGATCAAAAGCCATAGCCGTTGGTTGGAAAGGAAAACCATGTCGGAATGTCTGCAACAAAAATAAATTTTAATCTGCTAATTGTTTATGTTAACATTTTGAAATTTTACATGATTTTTAGAGAAATTCTATAATAAAATAGCGTTTTGTTGGTGTTTTATATGCACACTTGTTGACTAGTGCGCCACGACGCCGCCATCAACGACGATCAATAAGAAACTTATACAATATGCCTGTCTGACGTCAGTCATTATCTTCTCGTTGAATAATAACAAGATTAACGAAGCTGAATAATACACCTGTTTATAATTAAAGTACATACTAATTGTTAATACAGGTGCTGTTTTAAGTTGAAAGTTTTTTGCAGAGGAAATTCATAAAACTTGCAGATCTAATCTTGTTTTTGTTAGTCTGATCCGTTGTCTGTTACATACTTGTTGCTAATTCCTTCCTTACGTACAATCGAGCCCTAGATAATCTAGCTGAATATTTTCGACTATGTATTTATAGTTCATTTGGAAGGCTTTTAAACAACTAGACTGCCGTCTATATATTGTTAGATAAACAAACAAGACACGAATTGTCTCTTGTATGTTACATCAAAGGGAATACAACTTTGTATAGTGAATTAAACGGTAAATGTATAGTGAAGAAATCAATTATTTACAAACAAAGAGACAAACTTTATTCAAAACAATCTACGAAATACAACCCTTTCATTCTATTTTCAGAAATTCATTTCGAATCCTTTTGTCACAAATTCACATTTGTACTTCCTATAGGAAATTAAGAGATGGAAGATTCCCCAACTACAATCGAAATTCTATCGATAAATACAAAAAAAAATTGATTTTATTTATTTAATCAAAGATATAAAAGCTGCTTAAATGATTTTAAATATTGGTGAATCCATGGAATTAATTCTGTGGTTTCAAAACGGCTTTTATGTTACAAAATCATTTTACTGTTGATCTATTGTTTGAAATTTAAATCACGTTAATTCATCCAACGATAAAAAGGCTCAATTATAAAGTCTTTATTAAAATTTGAATATTTCGAAATAGAAGACTGTCTAATGATGATTTAACATAGAGATTAAGTCAGTCTTTAGACGAGCTTTTTAATTAAGAGCTATCCAATCGAAATTCTAGATTAAAAACGTTAAATTTTCTCTATAAAAGTTTAAAAATGTTGAAAATATAAATTAATGGATACGAAGTTAGAATTCGTACAAAAAATTGTTACGTGAAATATTTTCCGTACGAATTCTAACAATTTCTATAGAGAACAGTTTGAATTTTCCAAATTCCTTCTAATTTCAGTCACACGGTGAAAATAATGAAAATTTACAACTTGCAATTGTTAAGAGAATCGTATCTTATAATCTTGTTTCGTGATAAGTCGAGAGAATCGGATTTTCACCAAACATTAAGATTATTATACGAAATTATCATTAAGTTTTTTGTTTTGTCGAAATATATAGCAAATTTAGAGTTGTAAAATGGTTCTGTAAGCTAAACTAAACATAATTAAAGTCGACTGAAATCGTGCCTAAATCAACAAATCTGTTACAATAGCGCAAAACCACGATTTAAAGCCGACTTTCTACCACGATTTTAGTCATTGATTTAATCAATAAATAACGTAGAAACCACCCTATTTTATTTTGATTAAATCGACCAATAATTAATCTAATAAAATTCATTAATTAAAACCTGAGATCGTCTATTCATTAGAAGTTTTACATTAATAAAGTTGATTTTAGTCGTTAGGTACCTTCAAAAAATTTTACACAACCGTAACGAATCAATATGTGACGAAAATAAGAAAGATTATTAAATTTGAAATCAGCGCAACGTATTTACAATAAATTTTTTATTAAATCTCACAACAATAAAGCAATACAGGAAAGCAATAAGAACTCGAATGTTGGATGGTAAACAAGACCGACATTACATTCAATTCAGACTATTGACTTTTTGAAAACACGCAATTACACGGTAGTTAAATTTTAAATTATAACGTATTCAAATTGCGGAAATTATCTACAATTTTTTCTGGTGTATTTTCCGAGTTTTTCCAATGAACGTTAGCAAACTGACGGAAAAAACACGGATAATTCACCGATAAATCATCAGTAATCGTACAATTGCATGTAGTGAATAAATCGTTCGAATTCTATCAATAATTAGTAGATATAAATGTTGGGATTTTTGAATATTAGAGTTTTATAAGGAAAAAATATGGAAAATTTTTAAATTCACCAGTTTCATTCAGTTGTTGATAAATTAAAAGTGTAAGTAATGTGGAAGCTTTTAATCATGCAAACTTTTAATCTTACTGTTATTCATTATTAGATGTGGTCGTTTTTCATCAACTGATATGATTCGTGAAAATATCAACAAAAAAAAAATAATAATACAACTGACGTGTGTTGATTTTTGTGCGGTAGAAACGAACAATTTAATTAAAACACAATGGAAAAACGTTGGATAATAGGAGAGAGACTTGATTGAAATTACATTGTTTATTATTCTACGCGTGTGGGTTTCTTTTTAGAATAACGCGGATGTGGAAAATTATTCAACGTTCACAAATATTAGGTTACTTTCATTAAAATTACTTTAAAATGTGACTGGTATCGTTCATTAAAAAAAAAAAAAACAACTCCCAACTATACGGTTTATTTCAGCAAAAACGTGTAAATTTACAGCTGAAAAATTGCAAGTTCAGCTTTAGTGAAAAAGCTGACTATTCGGAGGAAATAAGCGTTAATTCTGCTAATTAGAAACGCTCAATTTTACCAATTTGGACACGTCAAGAACGTCCAAAAATTATAATTTTCTGAATTTAAAATCAGTTATTACTACTACTACAGTGTTACCCTTCTAAAAATGAGTTGGTCAACCTGTATCACCAGATCCTCACGTTCTTACCCTAACCTTAAATCATCTTGCAAGTTATTTCTATTATTGTGGCATTTTTTCGAATATCTTGTATAAAACAATATATTTTAATCTGAAATCTCTAAATTAAAGAAATACTATTGAAATAATTCAAAAATTCTTCAATTAGAGCAACACACTGTCATTTGTATTGATAAAGTTACTAATGTAAGTACCAACCCTTTTTTGATGGCGCACAATTCATAATCTTTAGTGAATTACTCGACAGAGTATCGATTTTAAAATTAATTTGTTGTCAATAATGAGAGCCAATTATATTAGAAGTTGATTCAAAATTAATTTTACAATTATTAATGAAAATTTATTTCAGCGAAGTCGAACAATTAAGCGTCAATTTTCAGCTGAAAAATTGCAAGTTCAACTTTGACGAAAAAGCTAATCACTCGAAAGAATAAAGTGCTAATTCTGATAATTACAAACACTCAATTTTACACCAATTCAGACGTGTTGAAAATGTCTAAAATTATGGAAAATTTATCAAATTTTTGTAACATATTCAATTTAATCAGTTAAGTCGAACAACTAAACTTTTACGAGTATAAATACAGCATTATTCTTCAAAAGATGAGTCGGTAAATCTGTTTTTCTAACCTTAAAATCCCAATTGTTAGATTTTAATCCGAAATCCTTCTAAATATTGTAACAACACACAAAAACAGACAAAAAAGAGTAACATTAAGGTTAGAAAATATACGTACTAACAATAATTAAGAATTTTGGTCATATCAACTTTTTTTAATAGCGCATCTTTCAAAAATTTCAATTTGGTAAATTAAATGTNTTTCAAAAATTTCAATTTGGTAAATTAAAATGTGGGTTTTAAAATTTATTTAATATGAACCTAGAAAGTCGATTATAATAGAAGTAAATTCAAAAGTCTTCTCGTATTAATGTAAATTATTTGAGTTTCAAGTCTTCTTAATGTGCATTTAATTTGTCTTAAATACGGGTTACTAATGATTATACCGTTACAAAGATCCCTTCTCTAATTAGATTTACACGTCCATAATCTAAATTAAGAAGCTGTTAATTCTAACGGATACAATAAAAATCCCCGATTATATTTCTATTCATTTATAAAATTCTATATTTAATCAAAATCTGGTATTTTTTCCTTTATTTAAATAAAGTAGAGACATTTACATTTAATTATTGATGTAAAGTATCTAGGTTGAGGGTAAAAGCCGTAATTATTCTTCCTCGACTTTTCAAAGTGTATTTACACGGCCATTATTTAAATTAAAAACCGCGTCTTTCTGTACATCAAACGGATTCTAATCGAAAAATTCTAGAAAATATGAGCTTTAAGATCGATTAAAAACGATAAATTTACAATAATTTAACCCAACGGTTGTTTTGAGTATTAATTCAATAAATTCATATGGAGAATTTCCTTATTAAACCTATTTTCAACATAATAATCCCCATCACGTTCAATATTAATAATCGCATATTTGAGTCGTTTTATTTATCACGTTTGTAAAACATTTCCGTAATCACTTTTGTAACTGAATTATACTAGAAATGATGACGTTTAATTTACTGTTATTATAAATAAAAACGTATTGATTAGAATTGGTTTGGTAAAAGAGATCGGGTTCAAGGTAGTAGAAATGGTGGATGCGCCAGTGCGTAAAAAATCATTACTTCTACACATTTCACTTTTCTTTTCTAATTATATTTGCACAATCTTAAATGTAAATTAAAACGCTTTTATTACCAACATTTTAAAAGAGAATTGTAAATGAAACCGTTTCGAATTGAGATTTTTTTTTACAATATACATTGATGATACTTCAACAATTTATTTGCTTGTTAATTAGTTGTAATTTAGAAAACAGGTGAGTGGGGTTTCGAGTTATTTTTATCGAAGAATTCCATCAAAAATACCTGCAACAGTTGTACGATAATTAGTACAAGTACCGACAACAATAATAGCGATTATTTTGTTAAAAACTAATCAATCATTGTTGATTCTACAAGCTTACCAATAATTGTAACTTTATTATTTGTCATGGTTATTCATAAAGGAAATTCACGTTGATTAACCGGTTTTATATTTAATTTTTATTGGCAAAAACAGGTGAGTCTTCTATTTGAACTGGAAAAATTGTAACCGTTTCGATTAAATGAACAATCGACCGTTTATAAAGCACAAAAATTCCGCATAAATTCGTTATAAATGCGATTCTATTGTATTTTATTTATCACAGGAATACTTTTTGTAATTACATGAATAATTCAATAGTAGTCTTCATTATTTGTCAGACGATTATTGTGTTTTTTAGATTAAACAGTATATGAAAAATACTAAAAATTTGTAAATTATTGGAAATTAATCGAACTTTCTGATGAAATACAATCGAAACAAATTTGAATTTGTTGCAAATTCCAGATAACTAATTAAAATTTTATTTGAATCGAAAAATATATCCAAAGTTTGGAGTAAATTTGCTTTCAGTAAACATAGAAATTAAAATTAACAAGCTAATTTCGAGTAGAATTATTTGTCGAAAATAGCCTCAAATTTATTCAACCAATCTACCTTTTCTATACATAATTATTCATATAGTTGTAGTCAGCAATATTTGAATAGGTCCCGACCGGCTATTGTAAACATACAGCAAACAATTCTATCAAAATTCAACATTCATAAAAATTAGCATTCCGTCAATATGCTCCAAAAATGTTGATTTTAACCGAATAATAAATGTAGATAGCGATATATTTAAAATTCCTGGTTTTTAAATCGAATATTAAAGCGAAAAAATCGGTTATTTTCGAATGATATTGGCAATATTGTTGCTTAGCGTGACAATCAGCATTCAATTCTTCATTCAACAAAATAAAATGTTCGTTGTTAATAAAGTAGGTGAATGTTGTGTGCGTTATCGTTCTAACATCACATGCTAAAATTATACATCAATATAACGTTTGCATTTTAATAAAACAAAATTTCAATATAATAACGATTATATTATTGAAATTGTAAGAGGCGCAATAAGAGAAACCAATGATAATCGATAGAATTGTCGTATTCTGTTTGGAACAACCGAATCATCCACCGAACTGTTACAAAACCAACCCCATTCTAATATATTCAAAACGAATCTTGAACCGTTGAGGAGACATTTAAAACAAACTACCATATCGTAAGATTGTCCAATTCTCAATACTGTTCCATTAAAAACCGACCAACCCACATTTGAAGTTGAAAAATAACCGATAAAGTACGTTTTTCCAACACAAAACGTCTTACTTTTATCTCTTATCTCTAACAATCTCTTTACTACTAGTGTAAAATTTAATATTAATGTACACTTGATATATCAAGTTGATTCTATTGTTGTCAATCTTGTGTAATTTCTAAGCCAATTCAATCGAATCAAACTAGAATTATCACACTAATTAAACTAACCAATGATACTACTACTTGTATTATGAATTTATAAAATTACAGGAATTACAAATGACAATTATTTGACCTAAAATTTGCTATTACTAACGTGAATTTATAACAATACAACGATAAGATAAACGTATTTATAAAAGAGTTGAATATCACGCAAAGCTCTTCAAAAATTGTAGAAAAAACAAGTCCAAGGATTTTAATTAGAGATAAAAGCTCAAGTTTTTGTCTTTCTATAAAAGAACAAAGAATAAATTGCCTAGAAGCATATGTAATTAAAGCAGTAAAAGCTCCTATAAATTCTCATATATTTCTTTGAATAATGGATAATTAAAAATTATGATGTATAATTTAACAAAAAGAAAAGGATTCGGCTAATTGGTGTTTAGAAGAGATTAGTGATAGCCGCGTGTGTCTTATGATAGCTAGTGATAACACTATCAGTACGACACACGCAGAGCTATCACAAATCCCACTTTCTCTAAATTTTCCTCTTTTTTTTAATACATCAAAAAAAGTGTGATATATCATCGTTTTTCTCAACAGTCCATAAAATAAATGTAAAAGGATAGATTCATTTTTTTTCAAGTTAAAAACCACATTACAAAGAGCATAGAATTCAATCGGAAATGGGGATTTAAACGACACCAAACGACTCGAGAAACTTTCTAATTAAAAATAAAAAATACTTAACATTTAACAGAATAAATCAATTAGTAAACGAAAAGCTCAAGTTATGATTTAATTATATTTGAATTTATATCCTCAAAGTTGTATCGCTTTTAATAATTCAATTAACTTCGGTTAACCGAACAACAAAAAAATTTTATTAAGTCATCGGAAATTTAAACCGTGTTTAAAAGTTAAATAAAATGAGATTTTTGATTCGTTATAAACTCTATTGGTAATTTACCGATATTATCCTTCTATACGGTAAGTTTTATTCTTATCGATGTCTAAACTCGTGGATTCTACGCTATAAATCAGTTTTTTATATGCAATCGAAACCACAATCACACCTAACTCTAAATTTTAAATTGCGCGCTTTCTATAAATGGGTTGGTCGACTTGTATAACCAAACCCGCTGTCAAAATTTCTAACCTTCAAATTCTACATTTGATTTAGCGATTTTCGATTAGAATGTGGTTTTATTTCGAAAATTCGTCTAATTACTGCTTTCTATCACTGTCAACTTGTATATTCATTAATGAAAAAGATAGAAATTCAAATTTAGGTCATTCCAAATGTATTGTTTATATAAACTTGCGTGTTGTTCATTGGTGAGATAAACCACAAGTGTAATCTATTTTGTTAAAGTAAAGCATCATCAACTTGATATATAACATTTCCTGACAGCTTTTCGTTCTACCTTAACTTTCCAGTTTATATTGCAATAATTCTATTGACAAACAACCATTTATTATGATTTGTATAATAAAGAAAACGATTTGACTTTTTGATAATATTGAAAGTTTATAAATTTCTGGAGTTTATTGAGAATTTCTTGATGATAAATCGTTATGGTGACGATGAAACGTGATCATATACCCATAAATACTTCAAAATTCGTATTTAATAACACCCAGTTCAGTTTAGAAAGACTACAACTGAACTTTTAACGAACGCTTTTAGATTTTATAAAGAACGCACATTAAAATAACTAATTCAACTTTAAATTAATCCCGAATTGGAATTGAATAAAAATTAAAGAAACAACACTTTCGTTCGCCAATGTGTCAAACTTACAAGGGTTACTTCTAAGCAAGTATTAAATTTCTCATTGTCAAGAGAACTTAAACTAGAACCGAACTTAATCTACAATACTCTACTAAAATGTCGTATAATCGTTACATAATAGACGAAAATTCGTTAAAACAAGCCAAGTTATGTCGTCGGTTTAGTTACAATGAGTTGGTGTAGAGTTTCAGAATACCATCAAAATATAGAAGATTTACAATAGTTGTCCTTTAAAAACAACTTTCTCGAGATTCGAAATTCTACAATTATTAATCTGTGTAGTAAATTTCGCTACAAATCTCAATTTTGAAACTGTTATAATTGAGAAACATTACAAACTTGGTGCAAGTGTAATTTATTTTGTCAAGTTTGTGTAAATGGTCGGATTGATTTCGTGAAATTTACGGTTTGATATTGTTTCATATTACATTTGTTTAGTTAGTCGATTGGGGGAGAAGTTTAATTTTTTACAAAATTCTCACGTTTCTCGCTGAAACTTCTTTCAAATTCAATCGATTTCAGTAAATTTGCGTGAATTGTAACTATCAAAATTTAACGATAATCATATAGTTAGACAATTATTTGAAGTTGTTCGAATTGTGAATAAAATTGCATGTTGTATAAATATGGAGAATTGTAATCATATAGAAGTTGTTAAATTTATAAAGTTCGTTTTATGTTCACAAATTTGTAAACAAGATTCGATACGGTAGTAATTTTAACAAGAAAAACTTTTGTATTCGTATAAAAAAATTCGCCTTCATCTATCAACATTAAAAAACTTCTAAATTTACCAAATCAACGATCGATACAGTAGCGTAAATTTCGTTTAAAAGACGAAAATTAAATTAAAGCGACAATTTATCATATTCGTCTGCATTATCGTAAATTCAAATGTTAGAAATAAGATGCCAAAACAAGAAAAACAACAATAACATTAACGCTGGTCTTATCAAACTTTTTAGGGGAGATTTATGGGGGATGATTTTTTCTATATAAAAAATAAAATCGATATTTACTCGATTCCAATGAAATTTTACAGTTAATATATTCGAAAAGAGTGTATTTTTGATGGATTTTTTTCTCATCAAATATCAATTTCCTCAGATTTTCTCTTTTTTTAGCAATTTATGCATGTATTTAAAAGAAAAATGTCGATACACTCTTCTTTGATGTGAAATTTTGAACGGAAATGATTGATCGAGGGGAAAATAAATAATTTTACCAATAAAGACAAAATTAAAATACAACAACAAACGATAAAAATCTTGTTACACTTCGACATAATTGGAGTATTAAATTTTATTTAACTATCACAAATTTGAATTAATTCTAAAGTTTGCTAAACTGATTACGATGAATTTTAAACAATTCTACAATTTCTCTAGCGATATCGTACAAACAGTACGGTATCAATAGAGTAACCGTTAAGAATGAAAATTTGATAAAATAGAACTACAGAATTGGAAACTTTCTGCTTGACTTTATAATTTTATTACTTTATCGCTCGACTGAAAATTGCATCAGATTATACTACACAGCGAATGCACGGCTCTAAATTCATAGTTGAAGCGATTTTTATGCGTTTACTGAACGGGCGATAGTACATTATTCTGTAGTTACTACCGTAAATCGTTTTAAAAACTGCCAAATAGAAGAGTGTGAAATAAACTATGAAAATTCTATCGTTATTATTGTAGTAAATGTAAAACAGTCTGGAAATTGTCCGAAATTGATTAGAATCCGAGGATCTGCTTGAAATTCCGCGCAATTTCCCACAACGAACCTATTGTTGTGACTTAAAAAAAAATTCAATCTATTCTTATTCTTCCTATATTTGGCTCTATATTGAGATGGATGTTTTGAAAGTTGTTTTTATAATAGAAACAATAAATTGTGACGAATTCAACAACTACAAACAGTGAAAATCCAAAGAATTTACCGAAACTTTCAATATTCTACGTTTATTAACTTTTCTTTATACCAATATCGAAAACAATTGTGTCAAATTGGTCGCCACTATATTGAATAATTTGAATAAATTCTCAATTTCCGACTAGACGTTTTATTGAAGTTTCAACACAACATCCATCTATTTTTTTCTATCTAGAAATTTTATTAAATTAAGTTGTAAAATATTCGAGAACCAACACAGAAAAACACAAATGTGCTTTGAAATTTGATTATAGTTGGAGAAAAATCCAACATTTCGAATTAAATTTGCATATTTAATTGTTTACAAAGCGCAATTTTGTTCAATATTTAACGCTATTATAAAGTAATTTTTGAAGAATTTAAATACAAGAATAAAAATCTACATATACATTATAGATTCCGATCAATATTGTGTAAATTGCAACTTTAATTAGTTGACAAAGTTGCAAGATTATATGTTTGACGACTCAAAACATGTTAGAGGTCTTTGATTAAAACTAATAATAGAGAAGACTTTACAAACTCACATCACCATCAATATTACTGCATTAAATAAACTAATAAGGTCATATTTCTATATAAAGACATCAAATCCCTTGATACTGTTTCGATTCCTTATTAATACAACAAAAAGGTCACCATTATAACATTAACAATACATAGTCCTTAAGGACATTCTTATATTGATGCCTATCTATCGAATTTCTATTGAAGATGAAATATTCTTGAATAGCTTCAAACAAAGGAGAAATTTGTAAATATTTACCGATTTTATAACTGAATTAATCAGTGTTTACTTCCTTCAATTTTCTAATTTATAGCTAAATAATTATAACAAACTTTTGATTTATAATCAATTCAGACTACCCAATTTTCCCCCTGTCATTCGCTTATTAATAACTGCCAGTAAAAAAAAAAAAGGCTAACACAATTTCCATTAAACAAAATTAAATTGTGTTATTATACAATCAAAAACAGATTTTTCAATCAAATCAGACGACTAATCAACTAGAAATTCAATATGTAATTTTATGATCAATTTAAGACTTATTTAAAATAGATTGATGTTAAATTGTTACTCTGTAGACATAGTTTTAATTAAATCGAATTTAATTTCAATATTTAATCAAAATTTAATATTGTATCTGGTAATCAAGTTGTAATTATAAAGTTTATTGGCGATTTCCGTACTGCATAATAGAAAATAAATGTTGTTAATTTAATTACAAATAGTTTACAAGGCAATTTGTAATAAAATCTCGCCTTTACTTAAATAAATAGAAAAATTAAACATCCTTGTTGAATTTACTATAATGGTGGAGGCGCCGGTCTAAATTCCAACAATAATAAAGATTTCTATTTGTAGAATTAATAAATAGTTCTCTCTAAAGACATGTACACATTTATCAAGATGGACAATTCTTTAGACGCTATAATAGGGAAATTTCCACGTGTCTAAACATAGAAAATTCAATAGACACGATTTATATGCAGATACCAAGATTCACTGAATAATCTCTTTAAACGTACACGTGCCTTAATAATCCACAAAATTTCACAAAGAGCTTCTAAACTAGAATAGATGAGCGATTTTTGGAATTTTTACAAACAATACATGAAAAAAAAAACACCCCTTAAACAAGTCTTTGGGTACTTATTTTAATATTTCCATCAAATATAAGAATCAACAAATAAATCAATTGAAAAATCATCACATTTTACATCTACAATTGTATTTCTATATCACATGCTGTGTGGAAAACGTATAGAACCAATTAAGAATTTTCTACCTTGGGAAATTTAATATTTATTGTATTGGAATGGAATATTTGTACTTTTAACGCTATCTTCAATAGATTTTTTTTTTGTAATAACTTTTTGAAACTCGACTACTTCCAATCAAATTTAATAAAGAATTACAGCATTGGATGATTGAATAAATCTATTTTTCTCCATCAATTTTCTAGATGGAAGGAAATAACTTTTAAGACTTCCTTTCTCTGCTTGAATTATATTCGTGTTTTTTTCTCCTCCTCTATTTTTATAGCGAACTGTCTAGATTGATAACGTGACAAAAATTTTAAACATCCGCTATAGTTAATTGTGTTTATTTGTAAAACGAAAACAATAAAATCAAATCAAAATTGATTTAATTTCCAAGTATATAGGGTGTTTCAGTACTTTTGTGGATGTAGGTCTGCTTACCGACAATCTGTTGAAACAAGAATACAAGTTAGGCTACTGCGAGCAGAAATACCGTGAAATACCCTGTATAATTTATTTATTGGTGGACCTTTTAAATTGACATTGACCTTATAGATTTCCCTAGAGAAAATGTTAGAAAAAATAAGGTTAAGTAGCTGAAAGAGACTCAAAGATACGGCGAAAATTGGCTAAAATCCAACGAAAAAAACTTTAAACATTGCGTGTCTGTCCAATACAGTATCATCCGTTATAAAGTCGGCTTTATTCAAATAATTTCCTGAAAAAAACTGAAACTTTCACTAGAATCGTTCCAAATCCAAACAATAGAATGGAAATTTAACGTTATGAACTAAAGTAAAATAATTTTTCTGATATCAATAATGACGACATGAAGACAAAAAAGCAATTAATGCTATATTAAAGCTTAACTTGTCAAACAGAACTGGAACCGTAATAATTGTTGCACGATAATTGTCAAGAATTAAATTAACGGGATTCTATTTAAATCAAAAACTTATATTTTATACGTTTATATACTGATGGAAATGTAGTAAAATCAAAATAGAGACTCATAAAAAAGAGGAACAAACAACATTAAATGATCCATTGAGAATTAAATTTTGAAAAGAGAGTTAAATTTAATGCAGAATTCTAGAGTTTTATGCAGGTTGATTTATTTTAACACGGGAATTACTGCAGTTTTACGATTTGAAAAAATAAATCAATTCCGAGTTTTTTTCAAACGAAAATTCAGCGTCTATTTATAGGTAAATTGTTGAATTTTTTATAAATACACCTCATTATTAGTTTATGGAATATTAAAATTATCAAATACTAATAGACGGTTTCTTTTTGCTTTCAATATTTGATAGGTATTGCTATGAATAAATTTGTACACGTATTATTGATTTCGAAAATCTAAAAAAAACAAATATTTCAATTATTCTACTGTTGACGTCTAAAATGTTCCGTTTCAAACAGTTGTTTTGCAAATTAATCTACAAACATAGTTTTGATTGTTGAAATAGCGCTTTTGTTTAAACTTTCAACATATTTTTCCCCCAATCGTATGTCAATACAACTTTTAAAAACAATGTTTGATCATATGTGAAAAATATGCGGCCAAATAAATAAACGTAAATGATAAAAGAGTCGTTTTGGTTGGTTGGTGTTTTAGTTTTTGGTGAGAACGTCAGCGGGGGCGGTCAATATTAGCGCGCCTGCTCGTCTGAGAATGCTTCCAGCCTTATAATTCTGGTTATATTGTACAAAACCGTTCTATCTCCCTACAATTTCCACCACCACCATTACTAACAACAATAACAAGGCTCTTCCTTTACATGATCCGAAGGTTATCTAGCATATATTGGGCCCCAGGTCGGCTAGAATTCAAATTATCTGACAAATTCCCCTAATTGTATTTTTTAAATTTAAAAATCGTAATCTGAGAATATTTCAATAATGATAATAAAATGCCACCAAATTGTCGCTGTAATTGGATGGAATTGAAAATTTAATAATTTTGAAGATTTAAAATTGGTGGATGCGCCCGGCGATACAAAAATTTAACCCATAAAATCTCCAATTATATTGTTGTAAAATCGAAAATAAACGCACAAAGTCACAATTATAAAGAGATTATTGTCGATGTCTAAAGGGTGAAATTAAATTAATTCATCAAGTTGTACTTCATTTTCAATAAATTAATGGAATTAAATTTTGTTTTCAAACATTTCAATAACAAACCCATTTTAATATAATTACCTTACAGAGCTTTATAATGGCGGAAATTAGGACTTACCTGAAACAACAAGAAAATAACGTTAAATAAATTTCAATTAAAGACCATATTTTATTTTAAAACAAACTTAAGGGTAGCAATAAATTTACAATTAAACTGATTCTAGTTGAGATTTCTGCGCCACGGATAAAGAAAACACTGAATCCTTGATGCAAACATTAAGGTGACAAATAGAGATATTCAAATTTACAGGTAGATTTACACAAATTTCTGTATATCTCAAAATATTATTCGTGATGTGTAAATATTTACAACGAATTTCAAAGTTAGAAGCTTTCATTTAAATTGCTTCACCATTCCGTGAGAGTGCAAAGATATCCAAAAAAACTCCCAAGTTTATTTTTAAATAAACAAAATTACTTCCAAAACAAATCGTTTTATTACATTGAGAATAAGAGAGAATTTTCGAATCGACTCGAAATTGCCGAAGAACTCATAAATGTCGCATATTGTTGACAATCCAATAGGGAGCAAAATTTCTCAATGCTGAGGTGAGTATACGTGAGTTGAGTTTACAAATAATTTGGCACAGTTATAAAATCAACACTACCACTGTTATCATCAAAAATAACGACTACAAATTATCTCTCATATCTAGAGAAATAAATCATCTTTTTTCGAAAATTCTAAGATGTTTTACTATTGTATCAATTCTCGTGACCGTTTCGATTGAGATGAATACAAGATATTCAACACAATACTTTCCGCTAACAAAACAAATTCCCCAACGTATATCACCGCTTATAAATTGTAAGACTAGACCGGAATTGAACAAAGTTTTGCGTGCTCCAAATATAACTTTTTCTTCGAATATTTTCATATTGAAAATAACATTTCTAGTTTCGAATTGTATTGATGGGGAATTTACAAATTTTCATCGAAAACTTTATAAATTATTTAGTTCGATAGACTTGTTGATTGTATTTTTGAATATGGATGAATATAGATTTTAATCCATCCATTTCAATTTACATTTAATCCGAATAATATCGGGTTCTCTTTTATTATTTCAACTGAAAAATACGCTTCAAAGATCAAACAAATTAACAATCATTTTTATTGTGTGTAGCCATCAGGAAATAGTGAATTTTCTACCCAATTTTATTCAAGATTGCTATATTATCCATTACAATTGGTGGATGCGCCGGGTAAACCACCGGATTTCTCATTTTTCTCCTATTTTATACAAGTTTCAACTAATTAAATGCTAAATTAATTAATTAATTTTGTAATAGTTCGCTGATAGTTACAATGAGTAATATTCGCACTATTGTATCCACTATTAACAATAATAATTGCGATATTACATTAATACACATCGGTTATTAAACGAATCGTTAGGTAAAACGTTCATTACAATGTACGTTCGTTTAAATTTGCAACTATAATTAAACACACTAATAAATTATCACTTTTATTAACCTAAAAAGGTTAATACGTGAACGAGAACTAATAAATTCAGCAATTAAATGTAATTGTTTAAATAACATAAAGAGGTCGAATATTCGCATTTGGTTCAATTAATTTTTTACGTTGTTCCATTTAGTTATTATTGAAAGATAAACGACAAAGTTGTTGTTGTTATCAGAGTAAAATCATCAAATTGATCTGTAAGAAAACCGACTTTGGAGACAAGAGATTTTTTTCGGGTTTTGTCAACAATCGATCTATTGTTGTATTTTAGCCCGAAAAAAAACTGACAGCACAATCATTTCAAGCTGTTTAAAGCAATATTGAACGAAGATTAAGGATTCATATCTTGAATGAAAACCGCAAAAAAATCAATTTATAGATTGGGTATAGAAAATTTTTAAATTCAAAACTAGCAACGTAATCTACATTTTTATCATTCTTCTATTGTCAATTTTTTCTAGTAGAGATATTTTGATAGCAATTTACATAGTAATAAGCAATTTTTATGATGTATTACTTTATTTTTTATTATTATCACGTTAATACTGAAAATGCTCTTTCTGCAGTTTGTTATTTTTTAAGCAACAGTTGTATATAATTTTGTATTTTGCTGATTCTGGCACGTTTCAACAAACCTAAAAGAAATGAAATAGAAAAAGAAGCTTTTTTTAGTTGAAAAGCTTCCCCTTTTATACCAGAAAATGGAAAATGGGTAAAAAAAATAATATTAAAATTTTATATTATTCATAAATTTTAACCAACTTTACAGTTGGAATAATTGCAACAGAATAAATAAAATAATTGGAAATTTGAACCAATTAAAAGTTATTTTTCTTTTATTTCAAATATTCAACAATATTCGATTCAATTCTCTTATAAATTACAGTCTTTTAAATGGAATTTCTGTAATTTCTGTTCATCAATTCAGTGAACTGTAATTTTATAAAATAAAACAGAAACTGGAANTAATTTTATAAAATAAAACAGAAATTTTCGATTATTTCAAAATAACTGCCTAAAAACGACTCTAATGTTGAGAAAACTAAAGAAATAAGTTAATCAATGTCAAGTATTTCAAACAAAAAATATAAAAATGTCCCGAAAGATTTGTCAAATTTTATTCAAAAGGAAAACAATTGTCGTCTACTTTTTGTTTACTACCATCTATTTTCTGGAAAGCCATAAGTAAACTTGACAGGATTGTACTAAATTTTTTCGAAGGTTAAATCTAACAACGTAAGTCTGATTGACATTTCACTAGACCAATGAGATTACCCATTCGGTACAATGAAATAGAATTGTGAAAGATGGAGTGGAATGATAACTTTGAGGATTTGTTGGGTGAGAAAACAGTTTTTCTTCCATTTGTAAATGATTTGCCTGAAACTTCCAGTTTATCAAACAATCCAGAATTTAATACGATAATTTCTTGGGGGAATATCTCGAATTGTAGCCAAAATATCTCGTGTAATTTTCAAGTGGCAAAAGATTAAAAAAACCGACTCTAATCCCCTGTTTACTGTCAAACAGTGTTGTTTTATTATTACAGCTTCAACTTAATCATTATAGAAACACATGTTGTACAATTTATTATAATAATACAACACTATCTTAGTATGTACGTATACATAAAGACATGCATCCTTTTGAATAATGTATTGAATCATGTTTAGTTTGAAATATAAATTGAGATGAGCTTTTAAAGCTTTAGTGATTGATTTCGTATCATATTCTTTATTGCGTTTATATGAGTAAATCGATAATTCTAATTTTATTGAAGTTTAAAGAATACAAAATAAACTGAACGCAATTAAACATTGACTTTCCAATCGATATTTATAGAAACCAACAATTTTGATGATACATATCAATCACTTGTTGTCGTTGTTGATATCATTCCTATTATAGAGAATTCAAATTTGCTCAATTATGAGATGTTAACGATAAATTGTTATCCCTACAATCCAGTCGAGTACTGTTTACAAAATATAATAAGACCTTTTTGAGTTGGATTATAATCACAAAAGAGCAAAATACACAAAACATCTGTTCATAACACACATATAAATTTTAAAATATTTAATAACTCGAGGTTGTACAATAAGAGCTTTAGGTATAAAGCCGGAAATTCACTAACAAAAACCACCTTGAATATATGAGAGAGAAGAGAGGAAATTTACAAAAGGCTGTTGTTATTCATGCATCAAACAACTAGAATTAATCCATTACTGAATCATAACTAATAATATCGAAATCATAATGGAAAATCTTGTTACAAATCCCTGAAATTCCAGTATTATTGGATTTGATCAAAGACTTACAACAGAAAAAACTGGAAGATTTTAGAATACGGTGAGCTTTATCGAATTGTAACTTTGGCATTATCAAATTCCATCTGTTCGTTTTCAATTTTCGCACCCAGGAAATTTTCTAAGAAAACTGATTCTTGATGTCATCCAATTTGTCTCAATCTACCAAATATTTGTCTACTTTTTGTTTACATACGGAAGACGAAAAAATGGTAAAATTTTATTTCAATCCTACTATTTGCTAGATTAGATTATTGATTCGATAAAAATCCATCTGAATTATAAATGAATCAATAACCTGCCATATCACGCACACCAAGGACAGATAACAATTTGATAGTGTTAGTAGGTACATTAACTAAACAACTAGGGTGTGGTTGAATTGTAATAATACATCACTTCCGTCTTCTATAATTTCATGTTATATAAGAGTACAAGATTTCGATAGAAATAGGGAAAAAATTAATGAAAATCCACCATCATTTAACCAATATTTTGATTAGAATTAATTATCATTTTTCACAAATTTAGTGAAATCTTATAACACGGATCCAATTTCAATAAATTATAACATTATAACAAAGATAATTAGGTTAATACAACAATTAGACTATCAGAGTTTCCTTATTATATTTGATTAATTAATTCAATTAGAATGAAATATATACAATGAAGATTTAATTAATGCTCATTTTGATCGAAACTAATCTTTTTAAATCATGAATCCGTAACTAAATTTGTTAGAAGTATCGACAAATAGGAGAAACAGGACAAGTTTATTTTGGGAATTCTATATTAGTCCCAATTGTGAAATTTAAACCAACCTAACAATAAAGGCGGAATAATTTTAAATGGAAAGAGAATTGAATTGTTAGAAATTCAACTATAATCACCAGTTTTTCTACAAAATTAAGCCCAATAATTAATTCTACATCAAATTTGCCTTTCAAAACGTGCATTTGTATCTAAATATCATTTAATATTGATGAAAATCAATTTGACGTTAATTAATTTGCATATAAACTCGAAATGCATATGCAATATTTATTAAATTTTGTATGCATTAATGATTTGTTTAAAATTAATTTATTTTAAAATTGCGCATCCACCAAAATTGAACGTTTAAAACAAAAATTCATCTAACTAGCGTATCAATATTTATCTAATTATTTGGCTCTTGTCGTCGATATCCTTCAAGAAATATTGTCCCTTTCATCTCTTCTATCAGTCGAGTAAATAGCATTATATCGATAAAACCGAAGGCTATCAATTTTATCCTGAACGAAACAATTTATGGCGGATTTGTTTAATGAAAATTGTCAATCAGAATAATGACATTACATCAAAATCTTAACGTAAATATTCAATAAAAATTGGCATAAATCCGATTTCAAATAACAGTCGAAAAAAAAAAACTTTACTAAACAAATATTTCTAAAACAAATAATATTATTTACTTCTAAAATAACTCAAAAAGAGTCCCAAGTGTGTTGAAAGCTTTCTATCAACTAGAAAGAAATGTTTGTTTCATAAATTGTCAACGTTTAACTAGAGACACGAAAACTTGTAGAACCTAGACAGAGACAGATCGTTTAGAAGATTGTATAGAAATTGATTTAAATCAATTATTTTCCTCCCTAGAGTTCTCTTCACTATCAAATTCTTATATTAAATTGATCTGTTAACTCTATTTGACAAGCAACACTAAATATCACCAAGTATCGTTGGAGATAATTTGATTAGAATTGTATTTAATAAACCAACGAAATTCGATTATTATCGACTTTAATAGTGAGTCAAGTTGTTAAAAATGATATAAATAAAACATAAAATCGATTATTTTAAACATCAAACTTGTTGCTTTATTTTAGAATCGATAGTGAATGCGATTTTTTTTTGGTAAAGAATAAAAAACAGCCCAACTAATGGTAACATCATGAAATCGTTTATAAATCAGACAAACGTTGTACTATCAACGGTAAAGAAAAAGTCGATAATCCTTTGTGTTACGGAAAAGAAGCTCTATCTTGAGCTATTGTGTGAGAAATTGCACATAAAGATTCTAACAGACAAAATGGAAGTAACCTAAAAAAAAGTATAAGAACCAGTGGATTTAACATCTACAACACTCGACACGAAAATAATAACAAAGAAGCAAAAACGTACTTGAATAACAACTCTAACAAACTTATATAGGAACAAATTAGATTTAATTGTAATGAATTCGATTAAATGAATGACTCTTATCTAGTTCATCGTTTTTATAGTTTTCTATATTTGAATTATCAGACTGTAAAGAATTTCCACATTAATCATTCTAATTATCGTTATAAACATCGTTAGATTTATAAATTATGCACAATTTAACACGAAGAACATTAATTCAAACTATTTCTAATTATTCAAAAATGAAATACCATCTATAATAGTAGCAAAAAATCCATTTCTGTACAAACAAATCTAACTTCTCTCAATGTTAGAAGTTGGTAAATTTGAGGTTTTTCTAGTGATTTATGTTTCAATCCTAGATAAACAATCCGTTTGGGGACAAAAATTCAGTAAAAACCCCCATTGAAAATCACTCACACGTGTGCGAAATTTCCAATTATAAAATTCCAATTCTATAACAACTTCGAAAAATTTACAAAACACCACCGATTTGATTTTTTTTACGATAATTTATCATTATAAACTTTCTTTTACAACTTTATCGAACTCTACTTAAAGTTGAAGTGGAGTTTACGAATTTCTCCTCTATTTTGATCCAATAAATATCCCTTTATGTTATTATTGAAGAATTTCAAACAAACACACTGGAATATTATAGATGAAATTAAATCTGATTAAATAATACGTTAAATTAAATTTGGCCTAATTTCAAATCCTAAACATGATGGAGATAAATCACAAAAAGGGTAAATTGAAAACTATAGCCCTCGCTTCAAATTTATTCTATTTAGTTTAACCTTTAGAATTGTCTCTAATAAAGTTTCATAGATTCTAATTCATCCTTCAACAATAACTTGGATTTGAACCGAAAAATTCGTTAGAAATACAATTGAAACTAGAGATTTCGAAATTATTTTCAACCCAGGATGGTAACGAAATAAGTTAACCTTCGCTAATGAAATCAAATATTTCTTGTAAAGTTTAATTATCCAATTCTTAATAAAAAATTGTATCATTTAATAAACCTCTAGATGGAGGTTTTTATTTGCATAATTTCCCTTTTTATTTTAATTAATTCTACTATACTTGGTTTAAAAAAATTACAGTATTTAAAACAAGAAAATAAATATTGAAACAATCAAATTTGTAGAAGCATAAACATGATACTCAATCAAGTCGATTGCAGTATATCAAAATCCAAATAAATTAAAAAATAGATGTATTCGGTCCTAAATTGTATTGTTTGCTCTACCGTAAAATTTACTTTTCCAATTTTAAAATATCGTCCACCTAGTGAAACACCGAAACATACCCAAATCCCAATAGACTATAATTTAACGTTGTTAAAAACGAATTTACTAAATTTCCATCGAATCTAACGAAACTACTGAACGATACTCGATATAATCTTGAGATAGATTTTTAAATAATTGAATAAACTTAACGAATAATCAACAAAAAATACTGTACCATCATTCCCAATCTGTAACTATTATAAGGTTAAAATTACAATGATTAATGTTTTATGATCTGGAAATAACAGAGGAAAAATTCGATATTCCCAATCACTTTTTTATGTGTGCTGTTCAAAAATAAATATTTGAATTGTGGCAATTATAAAATCTAATTACGAATTATTTTCGCTTCAATTCTATTTTAAATAACAATCAATAGAATTGGATTTAAAAAAATTTAATCGTTTTTGTATAGCGAACCAGTGAACTGAACTGTATTAAAATGGATTTTGCAGATTTTCAGATATACGAATATTCGTCATATTTATTATTAACTTTCTTTTTTGTACTGATTGAAGGAAAAAATATGATTTATATTTCGCATACTTTACAAATCAATCGACATAGAAATGATTTATTCCACTAAAATTCTTTTATATTTCTTCGTTATAATAGAAATAAAATATTGTTTTAACATTTTAAATATTCCAAAAAACTTTCAATAAAATCAATGGAACAAATTCAATATATAGAAATAATAAATACCCTTCTATAAATCCATATAAATCACTATTATTGAACAATCCAACAAATATAACAGCGGAAATCAACAATATTGGCAAATTCATTTGTACAACTGTTGAAATTTACAAAAATCACTCAATAAATACCATCGAAAAGCTTATTATACGATTATCTGTCATTGATATATTTCTTATGAATTGCAAAATAGATCAACGATAATCGGTTAAATTGAACGGAATAATGAATAGATATAGACCTGAATTTCAATTCGTGAATTAATCTCCGTTAAAATTATTTGTATGATGGATCGACTCATTTATAAGTTACAGGTGGTAATAAATAGAGAGTCAATTTGGATTTTATACCAATTTAGTGTATTTAGAAGACTAAATATCCAATTAAATCTAGATAAAATCGCGCTTAATCGATCAAAATTGTTTTAAATCTTATTTTATATAAAATCGAACAGATTACAAATAACCAACAGAGACATCTAATAAATTATGCATAGAAGGAAACGTGAATTGGGAAATCCAATGGTTTTACCCAAAGGGATCTTTCAATAGAGCTTTCCACTTCGTCAACAGTCACAAAATCTATAAGAGAGTGCAATTAATTGTAAATAATTGAACAGCACAAAACAACGTATACCGACATGTAAATTATAGATAAGTTGAAATAGGATCCGATCTATTATACGAATTTAAACTATCCTTTGAAATATTTCAATTTATATAACATGAAATAAGAATTTCCAATAATCCACGGTTAAATTGAACGAATTTCATGCCTGATTCAAATAACGCTAGAAACATTAAAATTTTATCGAAAAATAAAACAATAAATTACACCTGAACAATAGATTTAAATTCAACTGTATAATTTGAGGCCTTTAACTAACTTAACTAGCGTTAAGATAAATTAATTCAACTACTAATCTACGTTACATAGAATACAATAGAAAAATCGATTTATAGTAAATTTTATAAGATTAAACCGAACGTATTTCAAATATGTAAATTTATAATACAAGTAGATTTAGAATATCTGTAGTTGACCTCTATAATTTCTCACCATCTCTGAAAGTAAAATTGGATGGAATTATTAATGAGCAACTAGAGGCAATAAATAATATACACATGTGCCCCAAGTGTACTTATACATTTTCATACTTGTATCCATTGAAATATTGATTTATAACAAATTTTCGGTGATTAACAATTGGTGGATGCGCCCGTTTTTCGATTCATCTATTTACAAAAAAAAGTTAGCGTGATGACTAAAAGAAACGCAACTTGAACTAAATGGCAGTATTTATAACGACCGCCTTAATCACATGAGAATTGAGGAAATGAATAGACGAAGTTCTACGATTAACCAATTCTAGTATTAGTGATGAACCAGCAAATTGAACTGCTGCAGAAGAATTTGCAATTAAAAGTTTTTCCAGTGATTTTATTTTGTTTTGAAGTAAATAAAATTGAAGATACTCCACTATAAGAATAAAATTCTATATCGTTTTAAAATTAACGTTAATCTCCAACATTCTAGGCGAGTTTTATGGAACATAAAAAAAAAGAAAGATAGAAGCCTTCGTTGGTAAATTCCCATCGTAAAAAATACAAATAAAAAGTTTATTAAATCCAAATGAAACAGAAAAAAATCCACTATATATTCCTGTAATTTTCCTAAATCAATACTCTAAAATACCATGTAATTTTCGAAAAATAACAAATGGAACAATTTGTAATATAAATAAGACCGGATATAGAAGAAAAGGCAACAAAATTTCTTATAATATAAATGTTGTTATGAGAAATAGGAAGATTATACGGATAAAATAGAATCAACAATACATGGACCGACAAATATGATATAAAGAATTTTAAATAAAAGTCCAATTTCGAAAAACCCAAGGATAAGAGATAATAATTCTCTATAAAAATATAACAACATGTTTGAGTATAACAAGGGGTGAATTCAAGATACAATAAGCCTCCAATTACGCAAATGCCCTTTGGATAAAAATTGAATAACATTCTTTCTTTTGAATAATAACCCCCTACTAACCCTTATTTATTTAATAATACTCAACAATTATACGTTAATAGAAGTTGCAAAGGATTGATAAATATTTCGAGAGTAATTGCAAGTTTATATAAATATTCGAATAATCCCTTATATGCTTTAAATTTAGATTGTAGTAGAGACTTCGATTTAAGTTTAGTTGAAAGCAAATTACTCGTTAGAGACTGGGGGATTAAATTTTCGCCAAAAATCCAATTTGGATTAAAAAAACTAGATTTACTTTTCAATTTTCAATTGATTCAATTAAAGATAGATTTTTGACGAAAAGAAACGGCTTAAATGTTAATTTAATTCGCTATAAACAACATTATTTTGACGATAAAAGCGAATTTGTTTAATGTTAATGGGGAATAATTGCACAAATTATCAAATCTCCCTATTTTCGTCTTTGATAATTGTCAATTAACATCAGAGAAATTGCAGGAATGTTTTGTAAATTTTCCCTTATCAAAACTGATCGAATGTATTTTTTTCTAATTTCAACTAATACGAAGCAGATGTGAATGGAATTTAAGAAACATTCAAGATTAGAATCGCTATTAAATCCCTCATAATGACCAACTAACGAGTTGACGAAATTACATTATACCAGTAGTTAGACTAATCTTCGACTATAACGATCCGAGAAAACGAAATCTCTATATAATACCTAAAGCTAAAATAAAGCTATTTTTTTGAAGTATCGAATCATGTTTTTTTATCGAAACATATCAATATTGTAGATTACGAAATATGAATATCATTGTACAAAACCACATCGTTGAAATTACATTAGTAAGTCTGGATTTAATATGTATAACAACGACAAAAAAAATTATATAATCTCATCTTATATGAATACAGTTTTCCATATGTAAAATAAAACGCGAATTTGCATATTTTTATTTAACCGTAACAACAATTAGATTACTAAACAAAGAAAAAATTGACCTTAATTTAATCGTTTTTTTTTCGTTAACAATCAAACGTTAATTAACAATCAAGACCTACCACAGTTTCCTGTTAAACTAAACGGAAATTTAATTTGCTGTGATAAATGTGTGTATGTAAGTAGTAATCATTACCCTTTTACCACCTGACAGAAAATTTTATTAATCAATTTTTTAATTTATGTATCTATTATACAGTAAAATAAGCATGAACACGATCAAAAAAAAAAATAACACCCCAATTATAGGGTCGAATTTGACAGAGAAAATTGGCGAATTTTATCGAAATTTCCACCCTTAAACAAGAATAATGAGAATAATTATTCAAACAAGCTACAATTGTCAAACAAATATCAAAATTATCACTCGTTTATCAACATTTTAATGATTTTATTTCAAATTGCAATAGCAGACATACAATTCATTATCAATTTAAATTACAAATGGAAATGTAATTAAAACATTCCTGTCAAATGACAACATTGATAATTTTTGACAACAACAACTTTATTGTTTTTTTTTTTTTTATTTGTTGTAATAATTCAAAGTATCAACCCTAAAACCTTTCAGAAACAAACAAACAAAAAAACAACTATTGTTACACTCAATTTAAAATGACACAAGTTGGCATAGATTGAACTAGAGGGGTGGCAAAAAAAAACACAAATTTCCACATTTTCATATAAATTGAACGTACAAATTTGCTGTTGTATTACATTTCTTATTTCCTTATTAGAATATAATGAGAAATAAATGTATTTTTCACATGTAAAACGAGTATTAATTCACAATACTATTGTATTGTTCAAATATAACCGGAATAATAAATGGTAAAAATATTAAATTATCAGAATTGGTATGTTTAATGTACTAGTTTAACCCATGAAAATGTCACATCGATAAACAAAATAAACTTGCATGTTTATCAATATTACAAGAACAGAAAAGAGATCTACACTCCATTAATCTTACAAAACACACTATCCTTTCATCTTAAATTTTCTACTATGATCAATAACGATTTTCCTGTTTCTGCTACATTTCTATTCAACATTTCTAATTTGAAGGTACAGATACAGATTCTGGTATGGTTGTAAATTACGGTCAGTTTATACGTGAGTTGACTTGTATCAAATTCGATCTATATTTGATTGTACAACAAAGAAAATCCCTTCTCTCAAATCTGGATAATCGTTCTATTTGGCAAGATAACTGACCTTCTTTCTAAACATCTATTTCCAATAGTGCATTAGTAAACAAAGCTAAATTGAAGATGTGAACTAAAATTAAATTTTATGTAATTCGATTTCTTTGTATTTGTTTTAAAAAGAGAACCTAACGATAGCATAATAAAAGTTTAGCTTTTATATCAGGAAACCTGTCATAAAAGGCAATGTTTTATGGGAACAAGGAACAAAACAGTCTAGTTTATTATTTCTCGATAGCTTTCTTTCATACAAAATATTGAATGGAATAATGCGGCCTAATTTTCTGTTTAAATAATCATAAAAACAGCCTTATCAAACTGGCAATTACAACTAAAAATATACGTTTTTGACGTTTCGTCAAATATGCGTGCAGTTAATATTGCCAAACCTGTATCTTTCAGCGTGACGTTAATATGAATTAAAACAATTTGAAGAACTCTAGACATTGTTTTACAGTATAAGTACCCCTTAATTTCTAATTCCATTTCAAATTACAATAGTGAATAATCGAAAATGAAACTTGTATGAAAACTAGAGCATATAATTCAGGATATTACATCGAGGAGTTTTCAAAATACGGATGTCAGCAAAATAAAATTCCCATTAATAACAGTTATTTTAGTAACTAATCATCTAATATGCAAGTTTTTGGATTTTTTCTAGTAGATCTAGTTTTATCGATAAATAGTTTCACTATCAATGATTAATGATTGTCTTGTGAAAATTTCGAATTCATATTAAAATTTGTTACATAATCTCGATAATCTCTTAATATTATTTCGATTAATTAGCGAATTTTACAGTATTCGTTTGATACAAAATTATCAAATTGAGGGATTCTCGGTGGAATTACGATCGTAAATTCTATAAAAATTGGCAATATTCCAAATAGATTAATATTAAAAATGATATGTGAAATTTCTAGAAAAGTACCAATAAAACTGGAGGAAATAAAAATCTACCTACACTTAAGTTTGAGAGGAAAAAACGGATTTTTTCTATTTGCCAAACCATCAACCCTTCTTCTATCCGATAAAACCAACGATTTTATCGCTATATATACCATTTGGACGGCAAGTGACAAAAACGCAAAACAAGTGGGTGTTTTTCTAATTTCTTCAACTAATTCTGATGATCAATTTGAATCATCATCCGTATTAGTTACGTGATGTAATTATCGTGTTATTAATGAATGAATCAATGGCACCAGTGGCATAAATAGAGAAAATAGAAGAATAACAGGTTATTGATAATGAATATTGATATCTACAACCTGTGGATATTGTGTTAGATAACTGTTATCAATTTTAACAAAGATAATCGTGAATATTTGAACAAATTACAACTCACCCGTTTAATTTGAAAGTTCTCCGGTCGTAATGTTTCTTGTATTTCTTGATCTGGCCGGGCTGGTTGGGCAACAGATGTACGGAAATTGTCCAAAACATTCTTAAATGTAAACTTCTTCATGACGTCTCGTCGATCGGGGTCCTTATCCCGTTTCATTGCACCACGTAAACACGGTCACGTCGTCGTTTCTTTCCAAATTTAATGCCCGAGCAATTCTACTGCATTACTCATAGATTTTCCAACCCCCAAATTTTGTAATTCAAATCACACCATTATGTGTGCTAATTTTTGATGATGTTTCAACCAAAATCTTGTAGAGATGGAGTTTTATGATTCAATTTTAGATAGCGAATTCACCAAAATTCTTGGTTTTTAACAACGAAACTAGCCAAAGTTAGGGTTTGTAATGCGCTCCTTCGTCTAGAATTCCAGCAAGATAAACCCGACCTAGTGCCCAGTTGTTAATGTTCTAACAATAATTGTCCCATTTGCCGTTCTCACCAACTTGCAGGATATCTATTGAAAAGTCAATAGTTGGGAATATCGCAGCTATGTCCATACAACTCGCCAGTTATGCGCCATAAGGATAACTGATAACGCGCAAGCCAAATTCACGATTTTTACTATCAAAAATACACACACAATAAGACAAATAAAATAATAAATAAACAATGGTGGATTTTTATGGAAAATTCCCCGAAATTTATAAAAATCACTATAGAAATAATCAATCAACACCACACCTGTTAATGCAATTGACACAATTTAAATACCTGCAGAAATTGACAGATCAATATGACAGAGAAAAAATCACCACATGTTGCGTATTCTAATCAACTACGACACACTACAATTCAATCCATATAGAAAGCAACAATAAACACAACAAAGACAGAATGATTGATTGTTATCGAGGATATACACGAAATTGAGCCGGAAAAACAACTCACAGCTGATTATAAACAAGGTATTAGAAACAAATAGTGCGCTCGAACTAACAACCACCAATCAGAATGCAGACGTCCATCTTTATCCAATTGTACTCATTAAACAAAATCACACAATTTAGCGTTTTTACCCAAATATTGCATAATTATTAAATTAATTTCCAAAAATTAGAATAATTGTAGAAAATTATTCGATAAAATAAATGGAATATATTGAGTGACGTCACTACTAGTCTCTGATCGAGCCGACATATACTCCATAAATATGTTTGCGGAACAGCCGACTAGACCAGGTTATCATGACGCATTACATTTAATAAATTACCAATATTGTTGCCAACAATTGGGCCAATTTCGTTAAAATTATAAAATAGAATAATTTCAACTTTCCTAATTGATATAAAAATGGTTTTTCTTAGTGTTTTCGTAAAAAATTGCGCATTAATTTGTTACCAACGGCAACGGGATTTGTTGAAAGTAGGGTAAGGCGGCGAATTCAAATTTCTCTTGATTTTATTTCTTGGATCTTATGTAATTTTATTGATTTTATTAGAAAATATGGTGCAATTTTTACGGCAGGTTTTGCTCTATTCTCCGCCAAAAAGATCGCTATCGATACGTCGCAATTTATGGCAATGCCGGTGAGTAATATTCGCGACTTAGAGAAGACCCTACTCGACAATCCGGACGATATAAAGGCCCGTATGGAATTAATGATATTACGTGTCCAAGGTGACGTATGTCGTGCATTAGAAAAAGAGGACGATTGTAGTAAATTCCAAATTGATAAATGGCAACGTAAAGAGGGCGGCGGCGGTGTCACTTGTGTATTACAAGATGGTCGAGTATTCGAAAAGGCCGGCGTTAATATATCGGTTGTATCGGGCCATTTACCACCTGGTGCTGTGGTGCAGATGCGTTCGCGCGGTAAAAAACTAAAAGACGGCCAATTGCCGTTTTTTGCTGCCGGAATTAGCGCGGTAATACACCCGAGAAATCCGATGGTACCGACAATTCATTTCAATTATCGCTACTTTGAAGTTAAAGATGAAGATGGGGTGCAATGGTGGTTCGGTGGCGGTACTGATTTAACTCCATACTACTTAAATACAGCCGATGCTCAACACTTTCATACAACACTAAAAGAAGCCTGCGATAAACACGACAAAACTTATTATCAACGCTTCAAAAAATGGTGTGATGATTATTTTTATATTCCGCATCGTGGTGAACGTAGGGGTATCGGAGGGATATTCTTCGACGATTTAGACACCCCCGATCAAGAATCTTGCTTTAAATTCGTCACCGATTGCGCTGATGCAGTTATACCTTCCTACATTCCTTTAGTACAAAGACACAAACACGCTCCCTATGCCAAAGCGGAACGCGAATGGCAATTATTGAGAAGAGGCCGTTATGTTGAATTCAATCTAATCTACGATAGGGGCACGAAATTCGGCTTATACACACCTGGGGCTCGTTATGAGAGTATCCTAATGTCGCTACCATTAGAAGCTGTAAGTTTCCACGCCTGTAATCGATTTAAATTGTTAAAATTGATCATTGTAGAGATGGGAATACATGCACGAACCTGGTCCATCAACGCCGGAAGGTGAACTTTTGGAACTGTTGCGGAATCCGAAAGATTGGGTTGAAGACTGCTCTTGTGCCGATCATTTAAAGAAATAAATTTGTTAAATTATCGGCTGTTTTATTTGTGGTTTCAAATTTGAAATTTTAGGTTATGTCAGTTACACTACAGTCGTACCAATGTTAAACAGGGTTATTTGTTGCGTGATATTGGTTAACTTTCATGTTTTATAAGTAACGTTGCCACATAAACTACTTTTTCTTTAAATAAATATTTGAGAATATTAAATTCAATTTCTACTTATATTTTAAAGCGAAGAAATTTTAAAATTACCAGTTTATCAATTTTTGTAATCATATTATTGTAAAAATTACATTATTTCTCCCAATTATTGGATTTAAACGAAGGTTTGGTTTTCATGAGTCACAACAATATTGGTTTATTATTACCACTTAATTTAAATAAATGCATTAGTATTAATAATTTCTATTTTAAATTGAGTTGGATGCAATATTATCAACTGTTTAATTATTTAACATTTATTCTGCGGAAATTGTCGAAAATAAATGGCAACGTTGCGTACAATTGATTCAACTGTCACTTGATAGTTTCGAATTTTTTAATTAAAAATTATGGGTGATATTACAGTAATTACTTCAGATTTTGTTAAATTGCAAATCTCCACATCGAAAGATGAGGCGTTATTCCATGAAAAACGCTTCCCCAAGAGTCTCACTGTGGCTGAATTGAAGGTACTCCGCCCTTTCAATAAACATAACCTCAAATCGGTAAATTTTTGAATAATCAACATTTTAGGCAAAACTCGAATTGATAACCGGCGGTAATGCCGGTACAATGAAATTAGAGGGTTACGACAAAGAGAATAAGAAAGTCTGCGATTTGGCCGATGATAATTCGTTGTTGGGTTCGTATCAGTTAGATGATGGTATGCGTTTGCATGTAATCGATAATTTTAATATTCGGAACGAATTTGAAGTCGGCGATGTGGAGAAATACGAGTTGCCCGACGAGGAATATGCAAAGAAGACTGATTCGGTTCGGGCGTTCTTAATGAAGAACAAACTAGGACAGTACAACGAGGAGAATTACAAGAAGAAAGAGAAAATGGAAGCGGAAGAGAAACAATTAGCGGAAAATACCCCGATTGGGGCGCGTTGTAAAGTCACAGTATCGAACGCCCCATGTCGGCTGGGTACTGTCATGTATGCCGGCCCAGTTGAGACTTTACCGGGCTATTGGATCGGCGTTAAATATGATGAACCTCTCGGTAAACATAACGGGACGTGAGTTTGTTAAAATAACGATGATTTTATTGATAATTGGGAATTTTAGGTTTAAAGGCAAAGAATATTTTGTATGTCCACCGAATTATGGCGCTTTTGTTAAACCCTACAATATCGAATGTGGTGATTTCCCCGAAGAAGATTACGGTCTAGATGACGAAATTTGATCGAAATTACATTAAATCCACATTCCGTACACACTGCAATAATAATCACCGCTTTTTTATTATTAATTTATTAATGAAATAATTAAAATTAAAACAATTAGAATTTCCTTCGTTTCAAAATTTCCGGTTTCCAATTAATCGGATGTGTTTCTTCGGTTGCTGTTTCATCTTCTTTATAAATTTTTATCGTTTTATCAGCTTCTGTCGTTATCAATCTGGAACCGGAATTGTCGAAAATCATCGAAAATATACCGGCTTCACTGTCCATAGAGCCCGGTTGTACTGGTGCCTGGAAAATTTTGATTTACTCGAAAAATTTGACAGAAAATCGTATTCTGTAACTTTTTGGCTATTAGTTGCTATGACAATTTACAATAAAATATGCCGCTGTCATGGTAACCAAACTCCAAAAAGTTACAGATTTACCTGTAATCTTTGGAAATTATATCCCGTTCTCCAGTCCCAAAAATGTAATGTTCCATTATCACCACCGGAAACTAGAACGCCTTCTGGATTTACAGCCAAACAGTTGATTATAGCGTTATGTCCGGATAGATTTTGGATGAATTTACCATCCGGACATTTCCATTGTTTTATATTATCGGGTGATCCGGACGCGAACATATTTCTAAAAATCGATAATCAGTGATATTCTGGAACTTTCCCCCGATTCGTTACCATGACAATACTGTTTTGTTGTCTCTTTTCGGTTAGATTGAGATAGAAACTGTTTTAGTGTTGTTATAGTAACGAATCTCCGGAAAATTACAGAATACGACTGTATAATTAAAATAGAGATATTTACAAAGTTGGATGGAAGATAACATCACGGACACTCTTCTTATGGTTGGTTAGAGTACAGATTGATTTACCGGCTGCTAAATCCCATAATCTGATTGTTGTATCGTGTGAACCGGTGATCACTTGGGGCTCTTGAGCCTGTGCTATAACACTGGCTACAGTATGCGTATGTCCAGTTAACGTATGCACATTTGCTTTCGTTCGCATATCCCAAACGCGAGCTGTAGAATCCCGTCCGGCTGTTATTAAAACATCAATAGTCGGATGTAATGCTAACGAATAAACTGCAGAAAGATGTCCGTGATAATGTCGAATCACCTATAATTAGATTAATTGAAAACCATTTTTTTTTTTTAATTGTAAATCTTACTTTATTATATTCAAGATCCCAACATTTAACTTGACGGTCTTCACCGCAACTGAATAAGTACGGGTGTCGGCCACTAACAGCCAATCCGCGGACTGTACTCACATGTCCGGTTAAAGAGACTTTTAATTGTCCACTTGCAAGGTCCCAGATTTTTATTATACGGTCAGCGGCCCCGGTCGCGAACCACTACAACAAAATTAGCGTTATTCGACTGGAATTGAGACCAATTCAATATTAAATGCAACCTCATTGCCCGGCTCCACGGCGACACACCGGACCCACCCCAAATGCCCGGCAATAACACGATACAACTTCCACGGGGCGTGCCATGTCGGTTTCGGCATCGTCGGCGCTTTCTTCATCAAATTCATCAACTGATTCTGAGCACCACCGCTATTTTGTTGGTTTCGCACCATCAAACTCGTATCGGTATACGGTATAACAGCATTCTCGTTATTCGTATTGTTCGAATCATCCTGGCCGGTACCAGGTGGTGGCGGATTCGGACCAGCTTCCGATTCGCGCAAATGTTTCATTGCTTGCATCTTCTTAACATCGTCGAAAACCAAACCGTATAAATCGCGAGCTTTTATCGCTTTCCTTAGAAGTTCCCTACAATAGTTTATTGAGCGAAATAATCGGAGAAAATCGGCAAAACTTACGCTTTTTCGTCGAGTGGCGGCAACATACCCTGATTCGATAGGAACATATCGTGGGATCGCTTCAACGAGCGGAATATTAGCGTCGGAAGGGGGTGTTTTTGAATATCTTCACTCATTTTTATTTAAATTCCTATCAATTATTTATTAAACAAAATTTAATAACATAACCTCACAAAACTGACAATCACGATCGATTGAGGTTATGTGCAACCGCTAATAATAGCGCCAAATTCAATTTAACCCTATCGTTTTTAATAGAGCGCTACTTTTAGTTAATTTAAAAGAACTGTCATGTTTCTTAACCTATAAAGCAGAACAAATAGGCGCGCAAATAGGGTTCTTAAATCAATTTTTTTCGATAAATTTCGCCGAAATAACTATCAAAGTAAGTACATTTGAATCGTTTCATTAAATTTTTGATTAATTGTTTTGATGTATAGATGAGTGACGGTAATTCGCGCGAATTACTCGTTGAAGACGACGAAATGAAAGCCTTCACGAAATCGGCCCTAACGGCCGTTACGTTTAAAATAAGTAAATCGTTCAATTTCCAATTAATTCTAGATTTAATCGGATATTTATTCCAGTTTATGGCGAGAACGATTTGGAAGCGGAGGCTGATAGAGTTAGTCGTTTTCAGCCGGAGATGGCCCATCAAATATTCGGCGATAATGAGATGATATTCGGTTATAAAAATTTGCGAATCACCTTAAATTATCTGCACAATTCGGCCAAATGTTTCGTAGAGATCGATTATAGTGATAAGATCGGTGTTAAGGCGAAATCGCGCAAAACTACAACCCCAGAACCGGATAATTTGACGGAATTGTTGAACGATTGGTTACCGTGTAATTACCGTCTGGAGAAATTGAAATTTTTAGAAGACATAAAAGCGGAGAATCACGCGAAAGTCTATGGGGAGATATTGTCGACATTTGCGGCAAATAATAGTAAAATTAACCGATTTTCTTTGCTAATTTCTAAATAGTACAATTTTAGGTTGTTATAAAGTTACGAAATGTGATGTTAACGATAGCGAATTCCGTCAATTCCACGAACGTTTCGAAACGTACATGATCTGGTTTATCGACGGTGCGAATTTCATCGATCTCGACGATGTTAATTGGATGTTATTCTACGTTTACGAAGAGAAAATCGATGAGACAACCCAAAGAACGTACACCACCCCCATTGGATTTTGTACAGTTTATAAATTCTATCACTACCCGAATTTAACCCGTACCCGAATTAGCCAATTCTTAGTCCTACCAACCCACCAACGCCTGGGGATCGGAACCAAATTCTATTCAACAATTTTCGAACATCTGAGCAAACTGCCGAATGTTGCCGATATTACCGTCGAAGAACCAACTGAAGTGTTCCGTAAAGTCCGCGATTTCGCCGATCTCCTGCTAATTTACGAGAAATTCAAAAAAGACTCGATCAATATCAACGTTAACCAGAAGAAATTGTTCGAAATATTGAAGACTTGCAAAATCTGTAGGAAACAAGCGCGTAAAGTTTTGGATATGTTGGAGTGTTTCCGGGCCAAGAACACGGGGGCCATCGATTATTTGAAGTTCAAGGAGAAACTCAAGAAGCGCATAGAAGACGAAATGACGGTAATTCCGATTTGTTGTAATTTCTAATAATTGTTCGTTAATTTACAGAAAGAATTGCGCGGTAGTAAGAGGATTTGTAATATGGAGCGCGCCGGGGTGGCTGTCGAGACCGAAAATCTCAAAGAGCGCGTCAATGACGAGTTCAATCGGTACATCGACAGCTTCGAGGGTCCGTTAAATCGCCTGAAAAACTACTTAAATCAATAGTTTCATTGTTGAATTTGTAAATTGGTATTAATTTTTGTATTTGTAACTTTTCTATGGGTCAATATGAATAAAAATGAGTAACAGAAAACGTAATTGGGTTAATAACACACAATTCTATATAAAAATGGTACCACTACAGGTTACTTTATTTTCGTTTTGTTCTTTTGAATACATAAACAATTTTGTGTTAAATATAATTTTGTTTAGCATTGGTCAACACAATTTCAACATAAACCACGAATTAACATTTCCCTGTGTTTTTTGAAATAATTTTACAAGTGATACATGCTCAAACTCTTATAAAGAGTACAATTTTCAACTATACAATAATTCTCACAAGAGCCATTAGAGAAACTAATCAAAGCTGATATCAGCGATTAGATGATTTTCCTATATTTTAATAATTTGGATTCTGTATCTCAACGGTTGTTTTCTAGATGAAAATTAGACCTTTAGTGTTAAACTAGCGGCTAATTTCTTTGTTTTAGGAGACTGCTGTGTTAATAAAAAGTGAATTTTGTTACTTTATTAATGTTGTAACAGTACAAAATAAAAATATCCTAATTTTATATTACAAATTAGACAAATTAAAAACAACAATGAGAACAAAATAGGTGAAATAGAATAATGCTAAGAAGCTTTGAATTCTGTATTTCATCAAATTTTCTTTTATATATAATATATAATTAGTTACATTACAATACTAAACAGCAACAACAGTATTGAAATATTTTACATGTAATGTAATGACAATCACAGACTTTATACAATACAAAATCCGAAGCTTTTTAAATTAATTAGAAAACAAAAAAACAATGAAAAATTCGTTTGATCGAACGATTTATAAATAAAACTTACTCGATCAAAAACACAAGAAAAAAAAAAGAATAGAAATTACAACTACTGGAAAAAAGAAATTCTTATTCATACCACTTACACAAATTAATCACATTTGTGTCTATTTAAATTCTATCTTTTATGTCGATCTTTGGATCGTTCAACATCCATCCATTCTGGATCATTTGGATCCTCCTCACCGATTGCCGATTCAGTTGATTCACTACTACCAGGTGATAAAATTTTATCATCCAAATAATTATAATCATTGGAATCTTGCGATTTAATATTTGTTTTAAATTGATAATTTACTGGCATACTTGCTAACATTCTATTATAAGTTTCATCATCTAACGGAAATATTCTTAAATCGAATGGTGTTATTTCTATATGTTCACTTATATTATTCTCATCACGATTTAAATCTTTATCACGACCACCATATCGTGATTGTGATATTGTACGTCGTCTTATTGTACTAACTGATGGTAAAGTTGGTATTGTTGCATCTTCACTATTATTACTATTTGTATTATAATTATTATTAATATTGTTATTTGATGATAATGGTGTGGCTGGTGGTGATGTTATTAATGGTGAATTTAAATTATCGTGATTATCTAATGGATATGGCGACATTGGATCTGGTGTATTTGCACCACTTGATTCAGCTAAACTATCTGTACGTTTATGTGATCTAGAACGACCATGTCCCATTGGTAATTTTAAATAACTTAAAAATTTCTTCTTTTCGTCATATTCACATTTATCATGACGTTGAATTACTGCATCCTCTGATAAATCCTCCATCTACAAACAAAACAAACAATTATAATATCAATTTAATCAAACAATTAAACGACAAATATTTAAAATAATCAGTGGTAGTGACGAATAAAAGAAACTATCATGTTTATAATTCTCAATAACATTATTTATACATCATGTTATTATTAAAATAATTAATAAAATATTTAAAATATGCAAAAACTCACATCGCTATCTTGACTAGGATTTTTAACAGCCCCATTATTTTTGGTATCACACGTAATATCCTCCACTATACGCCATCTAAAACCGATAAAATAAATAAAATTATCACAATTGATAAGCATAAATATTTACTTAGGTGTTGGTATTTCTTTGTACTGTAATTTCTCTACCCTTGTAGATGCTGCCACACTATATGGTATAACAATATTATCAATATCATAAGAATTCGTACGATTTCTACGATTATATCCTGAAATAGCTTGCATATGTAGTAATGGTGATGAACTAGGTGATGTTAAAACTGAATTTGATGCCACATTACTATTATTACCAATAGATTCAACTTCTTCATCAACACCACCAATACTACCACTAATACCATCACTTTGTAAATTTTGTGATTGTGTTATATTTAATTTTGTTCGTTTCTTATTATTTAATTTGAAATTTGATGGATGTCTACCAGGTTTACGTCCACGAACTTTATGTTTGATTTCTAAAAAATAATTTCCATTAATCAATATTATTATTTAGAATAAATTTGTTTTACTTGATGTTAATCCTGTTGTGTTAGTTTTTAAAATACGTCCATGTTTCTTTTGTCGATGTTCTAATTTCTTCGTTCTATCCAATATTGATTTTTCATTACGTTCACCTTTCATTATTTTTAAAGATTTCATGCGGGTACTTTTCTGTTGCCATTCCGGTGTTTTCATAATAGCATCACAATGAATACCACATGAAATATCTGTTTGAAATTAAAAAAAATTAACAATTATACAAATTGTATTCAAGTTTTAAAATAGACATATAAATACACCTATTTACATTTCAATAAAATCCTAATGTCCTTGACAATTGTAAATAAACAAAAAGTATTCCCTTATTAATACTCAACTTTTGATAATTTTAAATAAAAAATAATTATAATTTAATTATTTCGTAAGATTCCCCTGAATGTTGGCGATTTGAATAAATATAAAAGATAAATTTATACCTTCCGGTAATGAAAAAACTGGATGAAATCCGGAATCGACTAATGCAATTCTTTCCGATTTACTGAATGCATTTGATGGATCACGTGGATGTGTAGGATCCGTACGTCCAGTACACACAGCACATTGCACCATTGGTTGTATACAACCACAACGTATCGTACTTGGTCTATTTGCCTTTTTTGATATAGCATGAAGACCATTAATTTGCACAAGACGACGTTTTTTGAAATTCACTAAAGGTCTAGTTCGAGCACACTGATAATCAAAATGCACACCATTCGCTGTTGTTAAATTACCATCTACATTATTACAACTATCTTCTAATATGGGCATCGTTGTTGTTGATATTAATTTAGAAGGAACAGAACTACCCGGTAATTGTCCTCGATAACCATTTACAGTTGTTTGTAAATTACCATCGAAATTAGACAAATGTGTAGGTGATGGTGGACTAATACCACCTAATTTAATTTCGCCTTTAGATGTACGTAATTGACGATATAAATCTGTATGTTGTCTTATTCGATATTCTAAATCGGCAATTTGAGCTTGAAGCCATGTCCATCGTGCTGCTATTGCAGCACGCGCCGTCAAATATTTCCATAATGCCCGTTTTTGTCTATAAAATCAAAACAAATTATTAGCAAAAACAATAGTAAAATTAATGTTTATCATTGTTATAGAAATGAGTCATAATAATAAAACATGAATCACTATTTAAAATCAATGACACTATTCATCGTGTTACATTTTTATATCGATATTTCACAATTTTTATATTAACTACAGTTTAAAGGGTCTTTTAATAAATTCTTTCGAAATTTATTAATTAATTTACGTAATATTTAAATTTTCAATGTCATACTTCAATGTCAGATATCTTATTATATCGAAGTATTACTTAAAAACAATAGTGATTGTTTAAAAATAAAATAACAGATACGTAGAATTACGTCCGTCTCTTTACTATCGTTTTGTTTTATAAGAAAATTAAATTTCATTTAAAATAATCAAACAGATTATGACCCAGTTTATTTTTCTTAAAATTAACACTAAATTACAACTGATAAGCAAATGGAATTGTACAATAATTTAACAAATTGCTAATTTAAAAAAACAATACAGATTTGATGAAGCAACAGGTAGTTAGAAATGAACACCTACATCAGTTTAAATGTTGATAATTTAACCAATTTTCCTTGAAATATATTAATTTTTATTATTGATTTATATAAATTCTAATCATTATTTTTATATTATAGAAATATTAATATTAAATTCCTTAGAATTTACTAATAAAAACAAAATATTGTTGCTTTCATTTTCATCAAACCAATCGATAGAATCCAATAAAGTTAAAATAAGTAATGCGCACGCAACTTTTCCAATCAATTAAACAATTAAAATTAAATATTCACGATTTATAACTTATTAAATTGATTCATTATAAAGATAATACGTATATTATATACTGCGAAAACAATGATAACGATAACAAATCGAACTGTTTATTACATAATCAATACTATCGATTTAACATATGTACATTACCACCCAAAATAATTTCTCTTATTACAGTTAGGGATTTATTTTAATAAAAAAAAAATATATTGAAAATCTGATATTATTTTAACCTTGTATAGTCTATCGGTAATACATCAATAAGTAAATTATAGTTCGCTATTTCAATACAAACATCAACAGATTAGAAAAATATACCTGTTTAATTTTAATATTTAAACAAAAAAAAAGCCAAATTTCCATTGTATATTTCCTAGAATTAAAAATATTACTTTTTATAATACTTGCAACTTTTATCTTTTCTTGTAATACACATCAATTTAATGATTAAACAATTCTGTATTAATTTTACGTTTATTATTACAATCAAATATACGTAATGATATATTAAAATTGATGTCAAGTTATAATTAAAGGCGATTAGAAACAATTGTGCTCTGCATAGATCATTATAAATCAATTAACAATAATCGACAAAATGCAAGATAATCTACAATTGGAATTTCTATGTGAAATTTAAATTAAATATAATTTAACTAAAACTGAATGGGAGTTAAAATCGATGGATAATCAAATTTCAGTGTGATTAAACTCTTAAAATAATTGCTATAATTGAAAATTTATTGATGACAATGTAAAACAAAATCATTTATCAACATACTATATTATGAATGTAATAATTGTTTATTATTTGGCGAAATAAAAGAGAAACAAATAGACTCCGATAAGGGATTTAATTTTCGTTTTAATCAGATCATAAAATTTACGTAAACATGAATGTAGAGAATAATAAGTTAACATAACAAATTTCTTGTTGTCTATTTCGTTTTGATTTCGACTAAAGTAAATTTTTCCTCAATTACTTTAAGAGAGAATTGTTCAAATTGTTTTCTCTTCGGTAATAATTACAGTTGAAAGTTAATTATAATTTTGATGTTATCTAGTTCAAGGCCTTTATTGTTCGTGTTTTTTTTTCGTGAAAGTATAGAACAATAAACCAAAATATTTGGTAATAAGAGAAAAATTGATAATTGTTTAAACAAATATTCAAAAATTTGAAAATATTTTCATATATAGTTTCAACAGATCGCGATATTTAATCGTTTCTATTTAAAATAAAAAATTCAGTTTGAAAAAGCGGAAAACTAGCCCGTTAAATTATTTTATATTATTTACGTGATACAAATTGTAATTTCCATAAAAAACCTAAATCATTAATAAAATTTGCACATTTTTCTAAACGAAAAAGAACATGCAAAATTCTTGGATAAAATCCAAATAATCACAAGCCACAAGACGAATCTAATTTCCTTAAATTTAAAAATTCCATATTTAATTTGTGTTTATTGAATAAAACAAGAGTAGTATTTTAGAATTTTTAAGTAGCCCTTAAATTGCGTTTTTATTTTTTTTCATTTAAGGTCAAATATAATCTAAAAATCAAATTTCGATAAATTTCTTTTTCTTTTATATATTTAATGAGATTTTAACATGAAAATAAAAACCTGTAATCTAAAAGAAGAACTATAAATGATTAAAAAGACCGATGTTGCTTACTATTATTAGATTCAATCAACGCCATGATTGGAAAAGCTACTTCTTCAAAGGCTACATCATCAACATTTATTATCAATTTAATTAAACCAAGTGAGCTTTCATGAATTAAATTAGTACATTTGTAATTGAGCCTATTAAACAATAAAAAACCGATAATTTTAATACAAATATTTCCTTATTTAAAAATTCGATAATGAAAATTTAATCGATTTATGTAAAAACGTGAAAATTAATTCAAATCTGCTGATTATAGTTAAATTAATCACAAATTAATGAACCCAATTTTGATTATTCGATTAGTTTTTATGTAAAATAAATTTTTAAATTGATTTCAATAAAAATCAACAAAAATTGATATTGTAGCGTAAATATTATGCAAATTTTAATAATTATTGAATAAACCTGTTACGTTACAATAAAAACCAACGGTTTTTATTTTAAACTATAGATTGTTATGAATAAGTGAGTCTTTGTGACAGTATTTGTTTGCCAATTGCTTTAGTTAAAAGAAAAATAAACACGAGAATTATAAGGTAATACTTCATAGATAACTTTTTTAATTACCACGAATTATTGTGCAAATTATTAGATAAACATAATGAGCAAAACTTTAAAATAATATAAAACATTCTGTTGTTATCAATTTTAAAGAACTTACATTGTTTAGTGTAAACGTTATTCATATTTAATAATTCATTATAGATTAACAAAGAATTAACATTAATAATTAATAGTTTTTGTTGTTTAATTGTTGAATTTTTTAAAGCTGTATATCTTAATTACCGGAATATTCTAAATTAGATCTATTTTTATAACAACAAAAAGGTAGTTTAAAGCCATTAAAGGAATTACTAACCGTTTTCCCAGTAATCAAACCCCCATAAATGTAGAAAACTGTTCAACGGATGTCAATAAAACCATGTAAAAATCTTGATATTTACCTTTCATGGTTTTAAAGACTGAACAATGTGTGTTGTCTCTTATTGGTTTGTTAAACGCGTGTTTGACAGTTTACATTTTGTATCACTATCGAATTTATTTATAGAGAATTTAACGCTGTTTTATAAATAAAACACGCTATTGTAGTTGTTAAAACAAGTAGAAACTTGCTTTTCTTACAAAATAGCCAAATATCATCGAACAGACGATAATCTTAAATGAATATCAATGGAAATAAACAGTAATTATCTATCTTCATGGATAAAGTTGTATAGAATTTGATTCGAAATCGTTATGGTTTTTTGAAATTTTATCAATAACCGACAGTGCGTTAAACAAAAATCTACGGCTCACTATTTAAATAACAGACAATTTTTTGCGTCTGTTCTTTTCAGTTACGATTGAATTTTCAAAAAAATGTCGGTAATGTTAGTGACCTGACCACCCTCATTTGTCTGCCTATTTTCTAAATCGTTATCAGACAACAATTGTATCGATGTTTATGACATTTTGTTAATGTAAATAGCGAGAATTCTACAAGTTTTACTAAGGAAAAGAATCAACAGGGCAAAATCGATAATAGATAATAAAAAGACAGTTTATAAGTCCTACTATTTGGTAATTTAAAAAATATTTCAAGGGGTCCTTGTAGAATATTTCAACAAAATTTGGGACGTATAGCCTATTTTAAAGTTAATCAAAACAATACTCGTTTCTAACAATGTTTCCAACATTGATTTTTTTCTCTATTTCAGTAGGAAACGAGTAGAATACGTGGAGAGAAACAAGAAAAAAAAAACATAAATATGTGGGGAGCATCCTTGAATCATTCTGAATCATATTGAGTTTGTCTTCAAAAATCGTAAACTACCTTAAACGAACATTTTTTAACCAACTTGCCCATAAATTAGAAGACACAAATTTTGGTAAAATGACCTCAAAGGACCCTCCTATATTTTTAAAATCACTCATGAAGTCATAAGAGTCTAGTTTTAATAGAACACCTGTAGATAGATAAAGAAAATATTCCTCTTGTTTATTTAGAAAGAAACACCCCATTAATAACCATATGTACTAATTCAATTTACGATTAAAGCCACTACAATTAATTACAATTACATATGTCTCAAAATACATTTGTTATTGTAATTGACTTAAATAATTCCATTATCAATTATTTCTTGATAATTTTTGTTTAAAATCTTTTGAAAACAATAAATAAGGACTCAATTGTAGTTTAGATTCTATTTAATAGAAGAATCAGACAATTGATTAATGTAGTCTTTGTATAATCTTCAAATTTATGAACGAGTTTAAAATATGTTCCAATTGAAAGGGTTTTAAAACAATTTTAGATTAGACAAACCAACTAAAACAACTAACTATGGCGAAATAAACTAGAATTGGAATTGATATTTATACTGTAGTGGCAATTTATACAGTTTCATAGAAAATAGCAATGACAAAAATTGAATTTTCTTTATTACTTACCAAGAATAGAGCGGTAATTTTATAAACAATCAAAATTTCGACTAAAATTTGATATTTTAAAGTTAAAAACGTGTAAAATTACTGATTGGGTTATCTGTACGGATTGCTTCTACTGTATAACATCAATTAAATTTTAGATTATCGTAGGTTAATTAACGTAGGCATTAAATAAGATTCGGAGTTAAAAATCAATAGTTTCGCTTTTAGATTAATTATACTATAAAATATAGGTTTTTCTTTTCAAATGATACTTACATACTAAGATATTGTTGATGTGGATTATTGTAATTTTGCATTTCATCACAGCTTTCACCACCCGAACTACTTTCAGTAGCTTCAGAATCAATTTCATGTTGCACAATATTTAATTCACTATGCAATGAACCGGAAACTTTCTGTAATTCACATTTATGTTCAATTGGCCATGTTGGTATATTAACAACACCAGGTAGATTACAACGAAAATTCGTTGGTTCATATGAACCAGAACCGAAATATTTCGATAATTGTTTCTGTCTTGATGCTGTACTAGCTTGTAACATTGCTGTCATTTCTAATTTCTTTAACATTGCCTTTGTTGAACCATAAGACATTGGTTTTAATTTATCATTAATTATTGTTGATTTATCATCAATTTGTGTTGTTTCCTGTACTGATACATCTTTTAAACGTTTCAATGACCGATGGACGTATTCATAAACACCAGCAATTTCACCACTCACGTGCTGGCCCATGTGTCGCACTTGTAATTTTCTTATTTTCCTCAACAGAAAATCGAGACGTCGTTCAATTTTCGCCTGTTTACTCTTCAATTCAATTATTAAATTATTTGTTTCAATATCTTGTTGATCTTCAATTGATATATTCATCATATCAACATCATTAAAGAATTTTTCAATTGTTGTTAATGTTGTTGGTATTGGTATTTCAACATTTTCATCAATATTCATATCATTTGGTTGTTGATCATTTTCAATTGATTTTATAACTTGCATTAAATCATCAACATTTTGTGTTAAATCAATATCATTCGTTTGTAGATTTGTTGTTAAATTATTTAATATTTGTTCAACATCATTTGGTTTATTATCGTTTTGGATTTTTGTTAAAGTATCGATTAATTCAGCCTTTTCTAAACCCATATTGTCGGTTGTTTGTTGTTGTTGTTGTTGGTCACCCATAGATATTTGACAATTATTCATTATATTCGAATTGCACGTTTCACCACCACCACCAGCACCACCAATTGGTAAACTTTCATTTATTATATCATTTAAATTTGTACCATTATTATCTTGTTGTTGTTGTTGTTGTTGTTGTTGATTAGTTCTACAACAATATTTATGATTTACATTAAAATTTATTGGTGATGCCGGTTGTAAATGATGATGATCTTTAGTTGTTGGTAATTTGAATGTTTGTGATTGTGTTGTTTCGGTTAAAGCTGGTGCCATGACCTCCACATAGGGACGCCTCACCGAGGCTGTACGCAATCCCATTCATCCAGTTTTTCCAACAATATCCATCATTTCTTTCACTATTTTCCCCACAGCTATTCCTCTTATTTGTTAACCAATAAATACAAACACTATATCACAAATTATTACAAATTGTTGTAGAATTATTCGATTTGAAAAAAGGTGGATTTTTTTACAACTAATCACCGGCTAATTCCATTATGTTGTTGGTTGAAAAACAAGTAAAAATTAAAGAAATTTGACGCTTAAATTCCAACTCACTTATTTCCGGTAGCACTATTATCAATTATCCGGGAAAATTAATGATTTTTTTTTTGTATTTTCTAGTAAATTCTACGGAAAATCAAAGAAACAAAAAAAAAACTGAACGCTTCCACGTGACACGCAATTGAGGGGGTACAAATCCGTATAATTTCCAATGCTCCTTATGAAATCATTATAATCATCATCGTCATCATCATCATCGGCAACCGTATTGTGTCGATTGAGGAGCGGATACGCACCTCGTACAAAACATTGCACCACTTTGAAATTTTTTACAAACACATACACACACACACACACAGATAGATTAAACACACCAAAAACAATTGAAAATCACTTCCGCTATATTTTTTAAAAAATTCTCACTCTTGTCTTGTTGCTAATTATCCAAATCGAAATTATTTAAATTTACCAAAATTACTAACGATACATTATCGAATTATTTTGAAAATATTCTTGAATAGAGTGGAAAATCAATTTTTCAACTTCTATATTTGCGTTATTTTTATTGAACAACAATGGCGACTCTCATACGAACAACGCACTCTATTCGGGTTTAGTTTTACTCGTCGTTTCGTTTTTTTTTCTCTCTGCTTTACCAATATTCCTCCATCCTTGTCTAGACTATAAAATAGCCCGTAACCAACCACGATAGAATCAACACAGAGCAAACGCAAAACTTTATCCAGCCACGGCCTACTACACAAACTACCGCCGAACTCAAATCAACAACTAAAATGATTATATAATTGCGAAAAATCACCAATACACAAATTTAAATGATTAGCAAAATTTTCGGTTATTTTTATAACACAACACCACCGTTTATAATGCAGAAATTTCAATGGAATTGTTTTAAAATATTAATTAACAGGAAGCTTTGGCGCCGACCGATTCTCAACGGATTCGAACGAAACAAACACAAATAACGCCACAACTACGTCACCGGAAATCCACAATGGCGGCAATTTCAAATCCAACCCACTTTCTATAAAGATTTCCACAAGTTTTCCGGTTATATACCAAAATTTCCGTCAATCCGGATTGAAATAAATCAAAACCAACACTAATATCGCCGAATTATAGCCAAATTCGTACAATTTTATCGCGATAATTCCACAATTGTTGATCATCTAAAATACAATAAAACCATCATTATTAATGGAATTTTGTTGTAAATTTGCCAAATTGATAACTTATAATTGTTAACAAAAGGATTAGGTTGGATATTTGTGGGAAAATTGTGGAGATTAGCGAATTTTACAAACTCCAATCTTACCGTTATTTATTAAAATTTCTATTCGTTGTTGTTCAATTAAATTCAATTAAATTCGATGATTGTGTTTTTTTCGATTAATTTTGGAAAATTTCAAGTTTTTTACTCAAAATTTTTACGGTTTGCAACAATTTTGACAGGCACTTGACAATCAACATGTCATGTGGTACACATTTGAATTTTGAGGTTAATTTCGACCACTATGACAGGTGATTTAATAAAATTGAATTTGTTCAATGAAACCGGCGATAATACTAGCGGTGTAAATTTTTAAACAATTAATCGATCAATAAATTAATCAATTAATGAGATTATTTGCTAATTTTAGGTTGACATCGATCGAACTTTACCATTCGCTCGCAGCGCGTTGTATCGAACTTCAATCGTCGATTATTCAAAATTAACCCAAGGTGATGATGTTAAAACCGTCTATAAGATAACTTTAAACCTACCGGTTGTACTTCCGATCAATATTAATTCGATTTAAATTCTATAAATTGTTGAATTTTTAGGAAGAGCACCCAGAATTTCTACCCGGCGATACTATCGGAATTGTACCAAAAAACCCCGAAAATCTCGTCGATAACTTATTGATACGGCTCAATTTAGAGAGTGTAGCTTCTAAATTGTGCACAATCCAAATATCGCCGACTACAACAAAGAAAAATCCACAATTACCGAAATATTTACCGATAAAATCGACAATACGCCATATTTTTCTAAATTGTGTCGATATTCGAACACCACCGAAGAAACTCTTCTTAAAATCGTTGATAAGATTCACAAAAGATCCACAAGATGTTGAGGAATTACAGCAAATTTGTTCCCCGAAAGGTTCACAAGAGTACACAGAATTGATAACAGGTCCAGGGGGGAGTTTATTGGGTCTTTTAAACAAATACTCTTCATGTGAACCGTCCGTTGAAGTGATTCTCGAAAATCTACCACCGTTACTACCACGTCCATATTCCATAGCATCATCACCATTATCTCCAACGAAATTTGATGTTGTTTTTGTTGTAGTCCAACGGGATGACGGTACGAAAGGTCTATGTAGCGAATGGTTGGAAAATACGTTAACAACAAATCTGGAGATTCCTTTTTATTTTCGACAATCGAATAATTTCCGAATACCGCCGGATATTTCAATTCCATTGATTCTAATTTGTGCCGGTACCGGAGTGGCGCCGTTCCGTGGCTTCGTACAACATCGATTTTTCGCTCGATATTCAAGTAAAATTTGGCTAATTTACGGTTGTAGATATCCGGATAGGGATTTTCTGTTTAAAGACGAGTTTCAACAATATTTACACGATGGTTATTTAGCGAAATTCGATGTGAATTTTTCAAGAATTAGCGATAAAAGTTACGTGCAGGATTCCATTGAGAAGAACGGTAAAGAGTTGGTAGATTGGATTTTAAATAAAAATGCGACAATTTTCGTTTGTGGCGACCTAAATCGTATGGTAAAAGACGTACGGAAGGCTATAATTAATAATTTTGTTAATTATAATAGTTTGAACTGCGACGAAGCTGACGATTTATTAACAAATTTACAACAGACAAATCGATACATTGTAGATAATTGGGTTTAATATCTTGTTATTATTATCATTTACATAAAGTTTTTGTTTTATTGTAATAGTTTTTAAGAATTAAAATGATTATGCCTCTAAAATTGCAGATTTTGAAGTATGGCAACGTCGAGATTATATTTCTGTATTTAACGATATATGTCATTTTGCAGTGCGACCAACGCTAAAATCCCCAAATAAAAGGGGTGTGTGACATCTGAATGACAGTGAATGAGTGTAGTGATATTTTACACATTTTTATCAGTTATAATTACTTTAATTTTAATTAATTAACAATAAACTTAATTTTTATACATGAAATAATGCTAACGAGATATTAATCCGTCCGTTATCAACAATATTCGATAATTATTAACGATACGAATAATTCTAACCAACAAAAGAAGACACGAAACGGGGCCAAGATGAGTTTCCTATTCTTCAAAAAGAATAGAAATCGCGACGAAATTAATTCTGGTGTTGCTGTAATTGGTGCACCAACCAATGTTAATCATGATATTCATGTTAGTGTCGATGCTGATGGTAATTTAGCTGGCCTACCATCGTCATGGTTAAGACAAATTGGTACGCAAATTACGAAAGATGAACAGAAAAATAATCCGGAAGCTGTACGGCATGCTGTTAAATTCTATAATTATTCGATTAAAAAACAGGAGAAGGGTGAAATGAAGCATATTTTAACCGAAAAAGATATTGCTGAAGAATCGGAAGAAATTGATCAATATATGAAATATAAAGCAGCACATAAAAGTAAAGATTCTGATTTATCAGATGAGAGCAATAATGAGCCGGTCTTTGCGAATATGTAAGTATTTAGATGCTGCTTTTATTAAAATTTCCATTAACTATCATTTTTGTATTCTCCAATTGCCGACTGTCATCAAATTACAATAATTTGATGACTAAGACTTTATACGAACCTTGATTAATTAATTATAAACAATTCTAGTTAACATAATTAGAAAAAATCACCATTATTAATTAAAGAATTAAAAAAAAAAACATTGTCGATCTTATAAAATTCTTCAATTGTGCGCTACTAAGAACATTAATATGTCCTTATTTAAAATTCATTGGTTGTAGAAAAGCATAATTTAAAAATGAGATCATTCTTTTTTTCGAAATACAATTGATAAGAATCTTCTGTTGGAATTTTGTTGTGATGTTGTCCCTCTAATTCTTCAGGATTTCCCAATTGTGAATAAATTTAATCGACAATTTTTGGAATTCTCTTATCGTAATATCGTCTCTATTCACCCAAACTTTCACTAAATAATTAAAATTCTAACGACTATTTATCTAATTATGTCTACTGAAAAATAGGTAGAAATAAAGTATTGACGATTCAGTGGAAATGTAGGTTTTTTTTCGTGTTTGTTATACAAGAAGGTTAAATTTTTCAAGGCAAATAATCGTAAAGTAACTGAAAATTACCGTAAATAACATTTATACGATAGCTCAATTGAAGAATTCTTGTTAATTTTTTGTTTAAAGCTGGATAAACTTAAAAGATCATTAAATTTTAAACAATCCTTTCAACTGTGGCCTCGTTTATTTGGGTAAACATTGTTAGAATAGAATGATTCTTCTGTTCGTTCAAACGATTTTTTTTATTCTAACATTAGAGAAGTTCTCGTATTGTTAACAGTCTTCAAAGAAACTCGAGTATTTGTGTTGGAATTGATTCTACAAGTTTGGCAAATAGAAATGGAAACATAGTTTTTACGTTGTTAATCCAGCCATTATTAGGTGAATTTATGGAAGAATAATTTAGTAAAATTAGAGCCGTGTAGCTCATTTGTAAGTCGTTCAAATAAATCGTTTTGAAACGAGTTAAAGACAAAGAATTTTCGTTTATTTTTCGAGAGATTCACATTTTTACAACGCCAATAAAATTTTCCATTAATTTCCACTAAATTTTCAATTCTTGTCTAATCTGAAAATGGTCTCGTATGTTGAAGTTTTCAAATGAGGTTTTGTTCAGTTATCTAAGTTCAAAATTGATTATTTTCGTCGATTTTCCGGAAAACTAACAATACGGTCGGAAAATTTCTTGCAAGTTTGGAGGGCGCTAGAATTTGCTACATGTCCTTTGAAAATCATTGAAAATTAAGCAAGTTATGAGGAAAAATAATTGAAAATAAGTCAGATTTCCAAAAATTAAACAGCCACCAAAATGCTCTTTCAAATTCCGTTTAGATCATTGAATGTGTTGGAAAATAAACGAAAATTCCGCTTGAAAATTTGTATTTTTATCGGACTGTCAAACAATTTAGAATGAGGATTGTTGCCAAGTTAATTTTATTCTCTTTTTCATTGCATTCAAAGAAGCAAATCACTTCTACAGGTCCGCCAGCTTGTAGTTCGATCGAGCAAAACTCCTATTAATTGTTGAATGATTGGAAATTGATTTTGAGGATTTGTAGGGGGGTCCTTGGTGCACATTTCAGTGAAAATTGGACCATGTCGCTTATTGGGAAATTGGGGAAAAAGTTCATTTTGTCGAAAATCTGAAAATTTTCGTCAAATGGATTTTGGATGACTTGAGAATTCTTGGAAAACTGTTTTTCCGTTTTCTGGCACTGTATCCTGAAAAAAAGTGAAAAACTGGCGTCTCGTACATCGATCGTAAATGTGACCAGTTATTCGCCTCTTCAGCTACTCTATTCTTATCATAATGGGTGTTCATGTTGTCGTATTTGTTTATTTAAGATAAAATACCTGACATTCGATACTCATAACAAAAGCATAGGCTTGTTTTTCTTTAAATAAATAAACATTGGATCGTTTTAAGACACTACACCAGTGGCTTTCAAACGTTCTGGAAGTGCCGAGCATGTAAATTATTTATTAATTCATTAAAGACCCTTCAATTTTTAACAAAGACATTTCTTATGTTGTGGATACGGAATATTTTACTTTGAGCCCGTTAAATCGATTTGTTGAGAAACACTGGTTTAAAATTTGATACAAAACTACTGTGACCGACAAAGGGAGGCGAGCGACTTTTGCATTTCAATTTTTCCATAGTTCGTACATTTTTTAATTTTTTTCGAAGTCTAACAAATGCAAAAACCAAAATGTTATGAATGAATTGCATTAATTCAACACTTTTATTGTTGCATATTCTAAAGTTAGATTTGATATCACTTATTCCTCAATGAACTACATGGTTCAACATTTGCTAAAAATGTTCATTAGGAGCCCCTTATTTGTTACCAATCAGCCAACAGTTAAATGGGAATTCTGTGCATTCTTCCTGTTAAAAGAATGGAGCTGTATTATGCCAGAATAAAATGGAGAAAAACCGAAAAAATCCAAATTCGGATGAATCGAGTCGTTTTGAATAATTACGTTTTGAAAATCGCGTTTTTTGACCAACTTTAAAATGATCTATCAGGTTCGAATCTCTAAATAAATCTTCAAAATATTTTTGAAATTGCCAATGGCAACTGCAGGAACTCTTGTGTTTTTAGTTCTAATTGCCAGTCGTGTATAATTTTATATTTCGCAATTTTCTTGAAAAAGTAGAGAACGAAAGCATTTCTAAATATGCAAATTTGGCGGATTTGTATGAATCTGTTCTGTTTCGGCATTATTTCATAGTTTTATTGACCCCAAATTTGAATATTTCCGTATATTTCTCAAATAAGCGGTTGAATATTGTTATATTTTCTCAAAGTGAATCTACAATAGTCAAATCAATAAAGCAATTCAACGACATTATTAAAATTTGTAGTAAATTCAAGTTTAAAGTTTCGAACAATGCGCAATTTTCTAAAACAATAACGATAACAAACATGTTTGTTCGTTTTCTTTTCGAATTGAACTAGCGAAGGCAAATAAAACTAACACATTGTTGGAACTTTATCAATTTTTCCATAATGTAATCCACGTTTTATTGTTTTAATATTAAAGGAAAATCGGAGATTTGAGACGTTTTACTACCGAATAAATTCNGATTTGAGACGTTTTACTACCGAAATAAATTTTATCGACTGTGCTCTTCTAAACTGGAGACAACTCGTTCAATTTTTTAAATTTGATTGTTTATAGTCCTTATTGTAATTTGATTCAAGATTGTATAAAATTCGGGGAATTTCGTCGAAATTCCAATTGATTTGACGAAACGAAACGGAAGTCGTGTGTGGGTTCATTTGAACGGGTCAAATTTATTCGCTTGAATTTTGCAACGCAATTCTACAATAATTATAATTTTAATTTAATCAATTATAGAAATTTTGGGTCAAGGTGTATTATTGAACCATTCATTATTATCAATTTTCTGTTTTATTAGCAAAATTTCTTTTATTCCAGTGCCCGTCCGGAATCTGTACCGGCAATACCACCAAAAAAAGGCGTAACGAATCTAATACAAACGAAAAATCTAACAAAAAAAATTGGTAATTTAAATTTAAATGACGATGATATTAACAATATAGAAATACGTCGCAAATCGAATTCATCATCCGATGATGATTTTTTAAGACGTAAAAGCCGCATGAACGATGATGATTATTTGCGTGAAATAAAAAAAGAATGCAATCCAGGTGATCCAAATACATACTATTATCGTAGTAATAAAGACATTGGTAGTGGTGCATCCGGTATTGTATTTGTAGCAACTGATTTACGTACAAATCAATTAGTTGCAATTAAAGATATTGATATGTCGAAACAACAACGCAAAGAATTGTTATTAAGCGAAATTAAAATTATGAAGAATTTCAAACATCAGAATTTAGTCAATTTCCTAGACGCTTTCATTATGTACGATGATCATTTATGGGTTGTTATGGAATTATTAGATGGTGGTCCACTAACTGATGTCGTTACAGAAACTGTAATGAAAGAAGGCCAAATTGCTGCCGTTTGCTATGAAGTACTGCACGCTATCGATTATTTACATTCAAGAGGCACAATACATCGTGATATTAAATCAGATAATATACTGTTAGGTATGGATGGTACAGTTAAAGTAACCGATTTCGGTTTCTGTGCGAATGTTATCGGTAATGAACAACGAGAAACAATGGTAGGTACCCCGTATTGGATGGCGCCAGAAGTGGTAACGCGACAAAAATATGGCAAAAAAGTCGATATATGGTCGTTGGGTATAATGATTGTTGAAATGTTAGATGGTGAACCGCCATATATGAAAGAACCACCATTACGTGCATTATATTTAATTACAGCAAATGGTAGACCGACAATATCTAGATGGGAATTATTATCGGAGGATTTGAGGGATTTTATCGATCATTGTTTACAAGTTGATGTCGATAAACGGGCAACGGCCCAACTACTATTAGAACATAAATTCTTACAAAACCGTATGGAATTGAAGAGTTTGACGCCATTAATTAAAGCCGCCAAAAAGATCCTACAAAAAGCCTGAAACCATTCCAATAATTTAAAAATAGGGGGAAATAAACGATGGCCGCCTCATTTGTGACAATAATTCTACAGTCAATTTTTTAGAAATCACGAAATCAAGACTGACTGGTATTTGTAATTATAAAAATTGCATTTATTTTTTAACAATTCGGCATTTTGCAAATATTTTGTATACCTATACACATACGTATGCTTTGATGGTTATTTTTTACGAGTGTTATTTCGTATTAAAAGAGGTATGATTTTGATACAGTTTTTTAATCCCTCGATACACCGATCCTATCGATTGTTACAGAATGAAGGGTTTTCGACGGATCGATAAGCTATCTGATAACAATAATAAAATTAGTAAAATTGCATTTTATAAATATATTTACAAATTTATACATTTTCCAATTGTAGTAAAACACTCTATTATATTCAATTTACACGTTTGTTTTAAAAAGTCCATCTTCCTAGTATTCACAAATTAACCCTGGAATTTTCAAGAAACGATAACAGGGAGAATAGAGAGAGAAAAAGAGAGAATAAACTAACAAATAACAACTATATACAGACGGAAATATGTATAAATACAGAATACACAATTAATAGGGCTGTATAACATGTAAAAATAATACAATTAACAACGGATTCTCATCAAATTCTCAAATGACAATAAATTTTAAGGTACTCAACAATGTTCAAGACAATTCGTCTAATCATTAAATTAATTATTAATAACAGGCAGTGTGTCATTTGACATAAAAATCACCTTTATAATTGTCCCAACTGTATCGCCAAAATAATTACAGTAATCACAAACTTGCTTCTGATATGACCGATTTCCTCATCAATGGATTTCACCATTATTGTTTCAAGTTGGTTCCGTCAATCACTATCAGACACGACTTTTTTCCTCTTCTTCGGCTGTTTCGGCTTCACAATCTCCTCCTCCTAAACAAATTCGTTAAAATCAATCAATAATTGAATAAATACAAACTTACTTCACTGCTTTCTTCCGATGTATCCGTTAATTCTTTAACTGGTTGTGTTCGTTTATTTGTTGTTGTTGTAGTTGTTGTTGTTTTATTCACCGGTTTTCTACCTCTACCCTGCGATCGACTCTTCGTTGCACTAATCTCCTCTTCTTCTTCTAATAAAGCGAATAATTGTCCAAATTGTTTCTTTTGACTATCTGTACTATTATTGAGTGCTGTTGTTAATGCCCTTTGCATTGAATCTAATGTATAAATTGCCATACAATCATGCCGTTCACATATAATACGTAATTGTTCTAAATGTCCTAAAACTTGATCGGCACTAGGTACAGCTGGTGCACTTAATGTTTTATTAACACCGGAACGTTTTCGTTTATTTGGTGACGTTGATGGATACCGTGTACTTAATAAATTTGATATTAATTCAGCTACTTTATCTATATATTCATCACACCAATATTTAATTATAGAAAAAATAAATAAATCACCATTATCACAAATATCTCTAGAAAATAACGATTTTATATATTCCGCATTTGGTTTTTCCTGTTTTAACATTAACGTTATAGCCGTTAAAGCCTCCGAATGTTCGTCATAATCTAATTGTGTTATTAATGGTAATACAGTTTCTATTGATATATCATGAGCGTGTATCAATTGCCAAAAAAAGAATTGTTCAATACTCTCCCATGTTAAACTAGTTTTGAGCAATGTTAGAATATTTTCGCTCTTTAACATAACAAGATGTCCTTGTAGAACTTTACCAATTAATGTTTGTAATTGTTTCGAGTCTATCACGGAAATTATCACCCGTATTATTTGAGCGTTATTAATCGTTTGCTGTTTAAAATCCCTAAACAAATCAGGCACTATCCACATCATTAATTTTGTATCACTAATATGACACGCAATTAAATCATCATATAAACATGTATCAATTTTTTTCTCACTACTTTGGCAATATTCTTTATAAACACTGATTTTAAGGGCGCTAGCTTTGGTTTGATCTTCACGTTTATTCTCCGTCCGTGTTTGCACTTTTAAAAAATATAATAATAAATAACCGATAAATGGCCGTTGTGTACGCATTTCGGCAACTAATTTAAATAAAAACTCTTTACCTGTATCGTCTTGTTTTGAAAAATTATAAAGTGTTTTATATAAAATAAATAATGGTGTTTTAACACTATCTAATAGAGTCTCTTCTGTTATTTGTTCTGGTAATATATCACCTTTAAAATTATCAAATAATGAATTACATAATGATTTCGCTATAATTGGTAATGTCTCATCGTCACTTTCGTATGTTATTAATTGTTCGATTAAATTATCCATAATTTCACATTTTTTTAAAATATCTTTCTCCAGTTGTAGTTTCGTTAATAATTCACCAACTGGACCATCGATACTATCATCTAATTTATCTTGTGTTTTCTCTTTTAAACGTACCTTTGATAATGGAATGTCATCATCATCATCATCCGAATCATCATCTAATGCATTTATTGTTAATGGTGGTTCTTCTTCATCATCACTAAAAGCCGGTTCATTATCTAATACATGATTATTAATTGTATTATTGATACGATGATCATTCGATTCAACACTACCACCACTACTAACAATGAAATCTTCCGATCTTGATGGTATTGTATCCGGTATTGATGAATTACAAAATTCTTTAAATGTCTCCCGAACCATACACCGTAATTCTGGATCTAATTTGGCATTATCAAATAATGGTACTAATGATGGTACGACACGTTTATCGAGTATCTGTCGTAATGATGAAAATATACCGTATCGTACTTTATCAGTTAATGGTTGATGGAAATTCGGTATAATTCTACATAAGAAATCTAATAAAGTTGCTGTTATTGCCGGATGTGAACGTATTGAATGGTGCATAACAAGTATAGCCGGTTCTATATTCATTATATTGTCTTTTTCACTATCAAAAAATAACCAATCGTAAAATAATGCCAATTTAGCATTAGAGAATGCAACATTCGATGTACATGTTGTTAATAACCAACCAATAACGGCCCATCTTGGTATTATATCCGAACATAATAATTCGTTTGTTGGGTGTATAACACCAACTATAAAACGGATTATATCACAACGTAAACTTTGTGATTCGGGTCTGGCCAGGTACTGTTGTTGGAACCAGTCTTGATAACGTTTGTGATTACCGAAACGTACCTGTACAAAACAAAACAAATTAAAATCTCAATTGATAAATTCATATTTCTCGTACAAACACAGTTTTAATATAATTTAATCAAATCTAACTTGCTGAAATACTCTATCTATTTATACAACAAAAGTTAAATTTAAAATCAACTCTCAATACAAACATACATATAAAAGAAGCAATGAAATATCTAAACAATCAAAATAAAACTCCCAAATAACACTAAAGAAACGACACTAAATATCGCATATTTATAAATCCAATTATTTATATTCAAATCAAATACTTTAACGAAATAATAAAATTATGTTGGTGATTTTAACAAAACAATACACTTAATCTAGTTTAATTTGGAAAATTCAACAATGAAAGTGATAAGAACGGTGAATAATTTATAACACGCAACTTTTCTCAACTTTAATAAAAGTTTAAGTTCTAGTCTGTATACAACACGTGTGAAGTTTCTATCAAAAAAATATCAAATGAATCCAGTTTAAGGCAACACCTCACCCATAATAACACCGAATTGGTACTAATTTGGCTTGTTTTAAGTGTACAATGAATACGATTTAAATACGATTTGTGATTCATTAAAATCGATGCAAATTTAGTTGGACAAGACGGTACGTATGGATTGATATTTCGAAATAATTCAATTCTCTTTTGTAAATAGCATGATAGTTGATAAGAAAATAATTATTATATTTTAATGTTTGTTCTAGTTTTTTTTCCGATCTTGCATTAGTGAATAAAGTGTTTAACGAAACAATAAACAAACAATTTACCTGTATCGACAATTACACATTTTCAATAGTCTCCTTTATCAATTCTTTGATGAATTTATAATTAAAATTGTATTATTTTAATTCTAATAACGTTGTAATTTATACAAAAATTTCCACACTATCGACGAATTCTATTTCGTACATCTACATTTCCCATCCCAACATAGTTTCGAGTTAATAAAATTGAATTACACTACTACTTCTGTATTTATATTACAAAATAAAACTGGCATTTTTCACGATTACTTCCTCAAATTAATTAAATAGATTACAAAAATTGTGAATTCCAATTCTAATTTTCACATTGTTTTGTATTCATTGCAGGTATGCAATTAGACAGAACTAAAATCAAATTATAACAACAAAAAAAAATTATAATAAATGTCGAGTAAATTAAGATTTTCACACCGGTTTTTACAGGAATATTTCAGTAACAAAAACCAATCTATTTGCGATAATTTCAAGCCCAATTCTCTGGTAATTTCACCGTTCGAATATTGACAATCTAAATTTTGGATATTTCTTATTTTATTCTGCAATACTCCATTTTAAAATGATCCAATAGTGTACATTTCTACACGAATCTATCGACTTAAACTAATAAATTTGACGGTATAAATTTCGTGTTAATAACGAAAAAAATGTAATAAAATACCGTATTAAGAGTTTCTTTTGAATTTTATATGGGCATTTAAAACCAACACAAGCCAGGTAATATTGTCCTATCAAATATAATTACGTTAATTACAAAAACTGGTAATTACACGAAAATCGTGTAAAAATGGGGCTAAAGATGACATTTATTGATACAGTTCTATCGGTTTAGAAATTAATTTTTTAAAATTTACGTGTAGTTCAGGTAATACAATCATTATTGTTAACTATCGTAATGATAATAAAGAAAATACAGACAATTAACGCAAAAATTGTGTAAAAATTGCGTATTTATTGATAGAATTGTATTGAAAGTAAAATTTAGATTATTCCACTAGTTTAGAAACTGTTTTTTTTTTTTAATTTACGTGCAGTTTGGGTCATATAAATTGTTGAGTATGGTAATAATATCAAAATGTATATAATTAACGCGAAATCGTGTAAAAACGAGATGAAAAATGACGTTTTATTAATACCGTTGTATTGAAAGTTACAGTTCTATTCGTTTAAAAATTAATTTTTCAAAATTTACGTGTAGTAATACAACCATTAAATATCGTAATGATAACTAAGAAAATACAGATAATTAACGCGAAAATCGTGTA